>JAQIXL010000012.1:0-105325 GCA_034700245.1 Poikilolaimus oxycercus
CCCCCCCCCCCCCGACGCGCGTTTGCATTCGGGCATAAATACCACGGGGATCTATGGCGAAAGTTCAATGCATTTTCGAGCCTGTCAAGCGAAAATGTTTTGACCCCTTCAAGAGACGGCCGCGTTTTTTGAGCTTTTCATGCGTCAAGAGATTGACGAGAGAGCAAGCGACGAAGAACTTTCGCCACATCGAAAAGCACCAATTTGTCGTTTTATCGCGCTTTGGCCGCCGCCTTGAAAATGATGGCTGTTGTTTTGGTGCCTGTGTTTTTCTTCAGAAGAGCTAGAGCCCGTCGCATCTCAAGAAGACGAGACGAGCGGGAGGAAGAGAGGGCAGTTGTGGGATACTCGGCTCTCGAAGGAGAAAGGAAACAACTCACTGTGATATGTAGTCGTGAGCAGAAGATGTATCGAGGCTGAGAGGAGAACGTGGAGAGAGAGACGAGCAGGGCCCTCTCATCGCCCGTCGACGTGGACACCCACTTTGAGCTCATCTCGAATGGCGAAGAAACACCATGTCGCTCTCTCTTCTAATTCTTCTTCCCTTCGTCTTCAATATAGAGTTCACGGCTGGAGGCCAATTTGCTGTTCGTGAAGTTTTCACTGAAAGTTCAAAGAATTGCATTTCAAAATTGAGAATTAAAAGTTTCGAAAAAAATGAGGAAGGAGAAATTTGAAGACTCGAAAGCGGCTGGCAAAGAAAAAACACTAAAGCAATGAACGTGAGACGGGAGAGGCGCGAAAGCAGCGGGGGGACAGGAGACGCGACCCTCGCTTGTCTCGCATTTCCCCCTTCACACAATACGCCCCCAGAGCATAAGCGAGAGGAGGACCGAGGAAGAGGACGCTCGCCATGCATTCCGGAGACGTTCTCAAGCCGCTCCTCAAGGCTATTTTCGGACTCCTCGACTTTAACTAAAAGAAAGACGCAAGGAAGGAAAATAGAGAGAGACGCGCCTCATGGTAGAGCGGAGGATGAACGGGTCAGCGGACGAAGAGCGAACGAGTGGGCGTAAAAGGGCAACGGCATGGCCTCCAGCTTTTAGGCCTGATGGATTTTCCTGTAGTGAAAAGGCGGAAAGCTCAAATCTGAACTCTGGGCTGATCTCACGCGCGGTCCTCTTAAGGGAGGAAGCACACTCTCGCTCCCGTGACTCTTAATCCCCCGGAGATGACGATTCCTTAACATATTTACGCCCTTGGAGCACCTCTGATTCTATTCTCAGCCAAAAAAACGCAACTATTTCCGCTTGGTAATGAGATTTTCTATGAGAGGACGGAAAATATCGAGTGCATCCGAGAAACATTGACCTGCCTAGAGTAAACGTCCAGGGGGCAAGGACTTTTCTGGGTACGCGACGCGTCTCGACGACCTCACAAGGGCGTCGTCGCAAGGCATAATGAAATTTTTGGCACACGCCACATCAGAGTCGTCTTGGGGATTTTGCGCGTGCAAAGTGAAAACCGAGAGTTCTTCCTCTGTCTGTTTGAGGACGACACGAGGACTGAGAGAGAAGAGTGGCGGGCCGACTGGCAGATGGGTCCTCCGGAAAACGACGGACGGAAAACGAGCCGTGGAATGGACGGGCGCCTCGCTCCGACGCCGCCTTTGGCGGTCACGTGGGAATTCAAACGTGTGCATGCCCGGTCACGGCCAAGCGCAAGTAAAGCCCGAAACGGGGGCTCGCCCTTGTCGTCGTTGACGGCAGTGGTGGCCGTTCCGCTGAATTGGATAGGAAAAGGCGGAAAGAATCGCGCTCGCATGGCCACCAAGCGAAGACTTGGCTGGCACGCCTTGTGTTGTGATGTGTTTAGCGGCTGCAGACGAATCGAACTCCGCCTTGCTGCTTAGGCCAAAGAGTGTGGAACACTTTCATTCTCGAGGCATTTTATGGAAAGTTTCACAGCGAACTGACATGAGAAGAGAAGGAATGGCCCATCACAGGATGCTGCGTGAGGAGTAAAAAGGGGACATATAGAAAATGTACTCTTGAAAACCACAAAAACGTCATTATATGTTGGATCTAATATAAACCCCGTATGCCAGAAGAAGAAGACAAGACTGACTTGAAAAATAATGAGAAGACCAACGTTCATGACATCAGCAACTGAAGAGAGAAAAAGAGACTACGAATGAAATTTGCTAAAGAAAACAAGCCCATGACTGAAACACCCTATCTGCATACTGAATTCGTTAGAGCGAGCGCGACATGAGGGAGGAGGAGCGGCGATGCTTTTCAAGCGAGACCGAACTCTCCAGGTCGCCCACTTGACCGTGCTGATTCTATATTTTCTCTAGAACTTTTCTCATCACAGCACAGACGGTGTCTTGAGGTGTGTTTAAAAGCGCAATCAAAGAGGAAGTGGATCAAAAAATAGATATTTTGAGGAATTTGGACTCTTTTTGCACGTTTCCCATTATCGCAGACGTAGTTCGACGTCAAACACAAGAAGATGGCTAGGTACAGCGAGGACGAAGCACTTTCATAATTGCAGAGAGGGAAAATTGGACGTGAGGAATGAAGAGCTGGCGACTACTGTGGCGTGTCTTTGAAGAAGATCTCCTTTCCGACCTTCGAGAGGCGGACCTTCATGAGGAGCTCGAGAAGCAGCAAGTAGTCACGTTTGCGCTCAGCGATCCGAATGAAAACATCGAGGACAAGGAGCAGACGCGAGAAAAGCTCGCTGCCGCGCACTTCGCCGTGCTCGAAGCGGAAGATCTGGAGGAGAATTCGGCAAAGTCGCCAGCGTTCTTTTTCAATCATCTTTCGACCGTTTTCGGAAAGTCGCTCGTCGTCTGCAAGCGAGATGTTATTCTCGTAACGCCGTTAATGAGCCCATTCCACCTGCTTGCCCTCTTTCAAAAGCATGAACTCAAGTTTTCCTTCTGTTTACAAGTTTCAGAATATTTCAAAGAAAAGTCACGTTTTCACGAAGAAGGAAGCCTTACGAGGTGTGAAGAGGACGATCGCTTTGAGAAGGGCGAAATGGAGTCGATCCATCTTCAAATAACGAACCACGGTCACCGGTCGACAGTATGACTCGCGGAAGTGCGGCTCAAAACGGCCACCACTGAAAAAAAAAGAATTTAATTTGTACTTATAACTTCCTCATGCGCTACGAATGACTTGGTGCAGCCAGGTGGAGCCGCTTATTTGACTCCGCTAAGAATTGCTCTCAAAGAGTCCCTTTTTGTTATGTTTCCATGCTCTGCTGCATTTTCTCATTTGTACTCTCTTATTTCTGTCCTCTATTTGTACTTGATGAAATGAAGTTGACAGTCATCACTTATGATTCTCGGCCATGAATGTTAGGGACCAACATGACAAAGGCAAACTTTCCAAAGAACAACTCACTAGCTGGTCATCTGATAGTTGAGAGCATGAGTTCCGTCGGGGAAGACTAACGAGTCGCACTTCTTTTGGAACGAGTAGTACGCTTGAGTCATCATGCTGACAATTCCCGCAACGTTGCTGAGAAGGACTCTCTGAGTTGTGTGAGTGTACTTCGTACGAAATGAGCTCACTTGATCAAATTCAGTCAGTTCACGGAAACGAGGAATGGTTTTGGCGTACTCGATGGTCAGCATCAAGTCCGTGACCATCCAGTGCCGGATCTTGTTGTTCGAGTAGACAGATGTGCACGGTTCGTCCTAAGAACAAATTGAGAGACTGTCTTGACTTTACCTTGTAAACATTGTACGGGTCGCTTCCTAGGGCGCAGGGCCTCTCGAGCATCTTCGACAGCGGAGTCTCCATGAGGACTGGGTATGTCTCTCGGCGAACTCTATCCAGGCTGCCTTCAACGTCCATCTGCAACGTCACCACATTTTGTTTCCTCGCAAATGTTATTTTGTTCTTTCGACTGCACTTCGAGTCGGAGGAAAAAAATCCCTATGCACTACGATATCTCGTCGCGCGCTCTTTTGTACACAAAGCTCACGACTCACAAGCAGCTTAAGGATGACCGCGTCTTTCGAGTCGCTCTCCCTCGAGAGTTCGCGGGGAAGATGAGCGACGACGGCCTCTTCATCTCCGGCGTTGCTCTTTTCATCCTCGTCGTGTTCTTCAGTCTTTTTCGATGTCGACGGGAATTGGATGCCTGCAAAAGGGCAAATCGACTAAGTCAATACTCGAAGCCATTAGCTTTTTCCCCACAAACCGAGAGCGGCCGTAGCCTACCTTTTGGGTTCATGCCCACCGCGACGCATTTTGCGAAACGGCATGCCCGGCACGCGCATCGAAAGTCTGAAAAAAAGAGGGACGTGGATCCGGAGGTGGAAGACGCACCTTTTGTGAACTGACACTTGCCACCTTGCATGCAAGTGAACTTGCGCTTGGCAATCACCGTGCGTCGGAAGAAGGTCTTGCTGAAAGCGACTTTTTCGGTTTCAAATTGCATCATAGCCAGTAAAATCAATCGGCTCAAATTACCTACCAGCCGTTGCAGCTTAAGACGTCGTAGTGGTAACCGGTCGGCTAAAAACGGGTGAACTTTGACAGCGATGCTGATGTACTTACCCTGTCGCCGCACACCGCACAAAAGTGTTTTCCCGACTTCTTGACATTCTTGATCTTCTTCACCGGGGTTGGCGATGGGCTTTCGGACGGATCAGCGAAGGAAGAGGCAGACGAGGAGGACGATGAAGCCGGCGAGTCTTCCGAGTACTGTAAGGCTTCCGTCACATATCGACACTCAGCAAGGGAATTCTGTGTGCAGTGGGAAAGGCAGGATGAATGGATACTTGTGCAAAACTAACAACAACAAGAAAACACACACACCGAGTCATCGCGTCGTCGATCCTTGAGGTGCCAGTTGGGCGCCTCGATGTTCCTCGGACGAAGAAGAAGTCGACTGAGAACTTCATCGGCGCTGGCAGAAGACGTCGCCTCCATCGATTGTGTGAGAGGGCGAGAAAGTGCAGAAGGGCGATTATCAGCCCCGCGGGCAGTCTCGGACGTCGCCGGGCAACGGTTACTAAGACAAATGAATGAGCGCTAACGGGCTTCGGCTAGAACACGAGGGTGAATGAACTTTCGAGTTCCGCGAAGTAAATTATGGACACCGAGGACGGGGCCCGAAAACGGTCGCAACGGTCTTAGGTCACTGAATTAGTCGCTATTTATCGGCAGAGTCGAAAGGCGGAACGCGATTGATCGAGCAAAGAATGGGCTCAGCAGGTGCCCGTGTGGAAGTTCTTAGGGAATGGAAAGAACAGGGTCGTTTTTCGTTTTTCCCACGACTGCAGCAAGGGGGAGGAGGAGAGACAAGCGCGCACCCAGAGAGAAAGCGCGTGTGGAAGGAAGCTGGAACTGAAGGGACAAAAGGTCGCGCGACGAAGAGGAGGAGATGAGCACGGGGCAATGTAAACCTGACGGGTCGGCAACGCTCAAAGTGTCGCTGCCCAGTGAGAGGGGGGGGGGGGGGGGCGTTGGGTGGACACACACACACGCGTATAAGTCTCGACAAGAGGCGGCAATCTGCGGACCGCCGCACTCGCGTGTCAAGATCAAGAATTCAAGTGGTTCAATGGCAGCGACCAACACTGAGAGGAGAAGACGTCGACTCTCGATGTCGTGCAAAACCTAGCATTGAGTTCGTAAGGACAAGCTTGACAATCAAGATGAAGGAATATCCTTGTGAAAGAAAGTGGAACTCCTTTTCGAAAGAAGATTCGCGCAGTCGATGGGAGCGAGTAAAAGAGAGACATGAATCACGGACATCGGGGACAACCCGCGTGCCGCTTGAATGAACTGCCACGCGTGAACCCGGATTTCAAGGGGCGAAATTGCCAGCGTTTGCACGTTGATTGGAATTCGATTGATTAAAATGAGATGAAGAGGACGACAGGCCGAAATGACGAGAGAGAGAGAATAGATGCGTCGAGAAGACGACGAAGAGGAGAGAGAGGAAAGGGGGAACCATGCGGGGACGCCCTCGATGAGTCGACGATAAAGAGTGCGAGCGGGTTCGCAGAGCGATCCCCTTGGTTCGTCGCTCCAACTGAGACTTTGAGAGGAGGCGGATGTGAGTGGAGGGGAAGGGATAACCCTGGCTGCCGCGCCGGTGGTGGCACACGCGCCTGCGCCCAGATACTCGAAACACTCAGCGCTTGGCGCGATGGAGGGAACCACGGCGCGGCGGCGACGGCAACCGACCGGTTCCGCGTCTTCGAGCCGGCCGATCGACCGCTCTCTGACTCTCCTGTGAGCTGCGCTTTCCAGCATAAACTACAAACCACAAATGTTCTGGTAGAAAATCAATCGAAAGCCACTTTCGGGCAGAGACTTCGGACTGTGAATGTTAATACAGCTGCGGAGTGAGAGAACGCAAAGGCCGCCTGTCGGATACAAAGGAAGGGGGAGACAAAACGTTTGGAAACGCCCGGCACGGCGAGTGCGACAGCGCGCTGCTGAAACGGCCGCTCCGCGTCGTCGTCGCCGTTGCAGTCACATCATCGGAGAAAGGTGTAAAAGGCAGGGAGCGCGAGAGTTGGAGAGCGGAGAAAACGTATGATCGCGAGCGAGAGACTCCTGTTGATGCAGTTTAGATGCTCTTGCACTCAACTGAGGGCACTTCTGAATTCGCCCAACTTATGGTTTCTTGGCTTCTGGTTGTCGGAAGCACGAAAAGCGAAAGGAGGCCGCTACAAGAGGGCCATTCGCTCAAGAGCCATTTCAACGGTCTTTGTTCCCAGCCGTTACGCCTTCCCATCCACATTGCACTTTAAATCAGACTCATCCTATGTTTTATTCTCAAGAATGAATTCAACACTCAATTCAATGAAAGGGTTTTGTGTGGGAAGTGAGGTGGTCGAGTGGAGAATAGCTCATTGTGAAAAAGTGTTCGAGACAGCGGACATTCCAGTCTCTACAAGTGGGATTAGAAGGAGGACAAACATGCGCAAGAACTGATTTTTGTAAGCAGCACTGAACACCCGTGGAGTTTAGCCTTCCCTCAACATTTTGCCTTAAAGTCTATGCGTTTCTGTTGTGGAAGAAGCTTCGCCGTTGCCTATATCAACAGGATTTTTACAAGACGATCGCCTACAGCCCAATTTCCTACAAAATTATGACACATCAAGGCTGAAGGGAGACCGCAAAGGATTGAGAGGTCCGTTTGTCAGAAGTCAGAATCGCCAAATCTTAAAGTGCAAACCAGAGCACTGTTTGAAAAGGACTAAAAAGACGCGAAAGAGACGTGACGAGTTGATTTGACAGAAAAGGGTCTACAAATAGCAACGGAAGCGAATAACCAAGAGAGCGTCCGATAACGGACTGAGGAGGGCCCAGCCGATGAAAGCGGAGAGCGAAGAGGCAGCGCCGCCTCCGTCGCTCCACGCCGTGATGACAAAGGACGAAGGGAGGAAGAGCGCGTGGTGATCTCACGGCGAGTGCGTGCGAGCGAGGAACCACAAAATTTGTAGTCCTTCGCCAACCCCGGCGTCCTCCTTTCCGTTGTCTTCACATTCCCAGCGAGTTCGAAAAGGCGAAGACGAACTCCGAGTCGCCTCCAAGCTGCAAAACCGATGGTTCGGGAACGTTTGGCCACGTGGAGACGAAGAGAAGGCTATTCAATGAGGACACTTGCACTCACCGGCGGCGGCATCTTCGTGAGGATTTTCTGCCCGAATTGGCCTGAAAATGGTTATTTAGTGGCTATGGCGTAGGCGTTTGAGGGATGAGGCCGCGTGGAGGATTATTCCACTTCAGTAGTAGAAAAAGAGGAAGAATTTGCAAGGTTCAAACATAAGGTTCAGGAGACCGTAACCCGAGAGGACGCGTGCACGCCCATTTGGCAGAACGTGTTTTGTGATCGCTCTGTGGCTTATCAATCAAGAAGCGGAGAGAGCAAGGCGATGTATTGAACGTTTTGGACGTACAGATAGTGGGGTTGCTGGAGATGGCCATTTGTTCGAACAGCGCGCGTTCCGACATCCAAAACGTCGTCATTGTGTCGTCATCGGTGAGTGCGTCACAGAGGCGTGCCACCTCCATCGAAACCTCGTCGCTGACTGCCCCCTTCCAGAAGTCCAGCGGACTCACTTCACTATTCCTACAAGATGTCATCGTTCAAAAGTGATCATTCAGCTGTTGTGATCACACGAGACAAACTTACTTGATCACATTTGCTACGATCTCTGCGACATGTTGGTTCTGCATTGCTGCTGTGAGGTTTTGGAAGCATTTCAAGACGACATCCTTGTACTGCGGCTGTTGACGATGCTCCTAAAGATTGAAAGAGTCATTGTAAGGCCGATCCACAGTACTTGGTAGGACTCCTTAGCCTGCGCTAGAAGGTTGAAGATGCAGGCAATTAGGTTGGTTTTTCGGACGTCGTCAAAGGTTTCTGGTATCAATCGACGGTACTCGCCGTCGTGTGTGATAAGGAGGCGTGTCAACTGAAGGCATTTGAAACTTGAAAATCATTCTTACCCTTAAAACTCTGGATTTCAAGTCAATGCTTCCTGTATTGAGAATATTGAGCAGAGCCTTACGGAATTTCTCCTGAAACATCTCCAACCAACAAGGACCTTGCCTCATTCACAGCGACTGCTCGATCATTAGCCTGTTCCTCTTTGGCTTCAGCAGTCATAAGATTCGCCAACGTAAGAAGGCAATTGTCTACTAAGGTAGCTTCGAGTGATCGCGGATCTAGCTCTCGACTTGCGTAATAAACCACATAATAAGTGAAGCTGGCAGTCATTCTTTGCGCGAGAACAACAGCCTGAAACAAATGAGAACCAAAAAGATGAATGACAAACCTTGTTCACGGGCTTATTCGCCATCACGTTGCCGATGAAACCCATAGCAGCCGACTGGGTCTTGATATCATTCTTGTTCACAAATTGCAACACCTTAACAATACAACATTGTCAATAAATCATTCTCTCGTACCTGTATTATCGCCGTGCTGATGTCCTCGTCCTTCGAGACGAGATCGCTCAACTGAGACAAGCACCGAAGACCGATGTGCATGACATCCGGTGGTGCATTCTGGCCCAGTTTCTCTGCTATTTCCTAAAAAAAAAACTCTAAATTTCCTCAAATCACATGCATTTATAAGTAGGGTGATGACAGCCGGTTGCCGTGTGAGTAGTGATTGGTCGTGGTAGTCAAGAATCACTGAGAGAAATTCGAAAGCTTGGAAGATCTCTGCCGAATTCAAGATGGGAATAAAGTCGGCTACGAGCCCCAACACCTCCCAGTTGATGAGCGTGAACTAAACCATCATTATGCTAAAGGTTTCGTTCACTCGCCTTCATTTGAGGCGTCTTTCCGATGTAGTAAAGAATATTGAAACCAAATCGTGAATCATGTAGTCTGTTTCCTCGCAGGGCAGTGAGTATCGGTAAAATAAAGTCGCGTCTTCTACGCATAAGACTTCGTAAACTGTGTCCGTCCGGCGGGTCTTGAGACAGTAGCCGTTGGATCGAAACGGCGATGTTATGAAAGCTGCAAGTAACCAAATTCCGGAATGCATCGAAGACTTACTGAATGAAATGAGAAAGTGTGGCCAGGAATTGACCCTCGGACTCGAAGATGAAGCGCATTACATGAACTCTGAGTTCTGGCTGCTGCTGGACCATTAAGAAGATCAGTTTGGCCGCTAGCTTCGTTTCCTGAAGACGTAAACGATGACATGAAGAAAACTTGGAGAACGGGCGCCCACCTGATCTCGAGGATCCGGTTGCATTCGGTTGGCGATCATGCTTTCGAAGTACATCTTGAGGCAAAGTAGCAGATCTCGGTACCTAACTCCCTCTATTGTATGATACTGAGCGCAGATGAGTTGATGGAGATAGTGAAAGATATGTGCCCTTTGATTCTGCAATTTTTTGTTCTAATCTAAATTAGGCTAGAAATGAACCTTGAGGTGGTTGCTGGGTGGTGCATTTAAAGTAACTTGAAGGTCTTGAAGAAGTTGCATGAAGAGGCGGTTGACTTCAGCAAGACATTCGGGCGGCACATTCTCCGTGCATGACGAGGTGGACGCCGCCGACGACCCGGGATGCATAGGCCTCTTAAAAGCCAACATATACATTTATAGATGGGATAAAATAAGAGGAGCCACATGACGCTCGGCACAAGCCCTCCGCTAAGACTACCGTAAGTCGCTAGCCACGGGGGCGATGTGGGCTGTGGCATGAATGAAGCGGGCGAAAACAAACGCCGCCGACACTAATAGAACAGTGAACGAACCAATTCGGTGAGATGTTGCACCGCCGACATATTCGTCATGACCGACATGTTCGTTTGCGCGCTCATCACACTCAGGCGATCATCCTGATTGCTCATCACCGTCATCACCGAGGGAGCCTGAAGCATATTAGAACTGGAACATGTGAGAATACCGGTGATCCTGGATATTGTACAGGCGCAGTAGCACCCGGCTCAAAGTAGTGGTTTTGCATCCATTGCGCCGTGTGAGATGCGAAATTCCCTCGTAGAGCACTCACTCGACTCGGACTTCGTGAATATCCACCAGGTTGTGGACCATTTCTGAAACACCTTCTTTTCATCGCTTCTTTCAAACCTTGTTGGACTTCCTTGGTAATAGTTCGGAGGTGGCGCACCAACCTGCGGCTCACATGCCGGAGTCGCTGGTGGCTGGGAAGGACCGGGCGGCATCTAAATCATCATCATTTAGGAAAAATTAATTTGATCTTTACCTGAGGGTAGTTGGTATGTGGAGGGGGAGGCATGGTGTGAATCATGCGTCGCGGCCTCGAACCTGTCGCTTGTCGACAGGAACGACCACAGCTGACGAGTCACTCTCCGTTCTTCTCCTTCACTCTCCACCTCCTACAACAATTACGTCTTCATGTTTGCTAATGACAGAAGTTCTTCACGGATTCCGCGCGAGGCACAGATGGCAGCAGCTGGACTTTACCAGGCTAAGGCGAAAGGTTGGCCGTCTCATGTGGTCCGAGAGGAGAGAGAAGAGAAGAAGACCACACGCCAGGCATGAGCATTGCGCAAGCATGCGCGTCCCCTCCCCCTTCTCGAATCACTCAACGCCTCATTGGATGAACACAAATATGAAGTTAGCTCGGAGCATGGAGAAGAGACGCAAAAGGCCGGACAAGCCACCTCATCGCGGATGGATGCACGATTAGGATTTCCGATCTTGTTGAGGGAAAAGAGCGAATGAACGTCAGCGAGCGAGAGGCAGATATCAGCGAGTCGAAATTGGGCTGGAAGGTATACTGTAATGCCATTAAACATCAACAGTCAAGACCAGGCTGTAGTGAGGAGGAGGGGAAAGGAGGAGAGAGCCCGAAACGCCTGGAATGCCATGCACAAAGAGGGTTGTTGAGCCAGCAAGTGACCGAGGTGTGTCACTCAAAACTCGCTGTGAGGGGTCTTCAACGGTGACCGTAATTGAGCGACGAGTGAAACTCCGACGAGAGGTTGCCGGCGGCAAGTTCCCCACGCGAGACGCCCAGTGAAAACCCGGCAATCAAGTCCGAAGACGCTCTGGGAGCGGAGAGTTACGATGCGCATCAACCTCTGAGGTAAATCACCCCGATTTAGTCTTCCCTCCTACAAGGCGTCAATTAGGAAGTACGCGTTCTCGCTCAGAGCAACACGAATAATATCACATGATACACGATGTGCTAAAAGGCTTTGGAGAATCTCCATAATGTGATTATCGGAGGAAAGTCGCATTTGCACAGAAATCGTTGTTTTGAAGCGCCTCCGGCAACTCGTTATCCAAATTCATTTCCAAAAGCGGCGATTAGTTGAAGAACCTCAGGGCGGTTCCGAGCCTAATGCGGGAGTCCCGTGATGCATATCTTCCGCGTTAACAATTAGTGTAATACTCGGAGAAGAAGAAGACGAAGGAGATAAGCGTCTTTGAAAGAAGGAAGAAGAAGAGGCGTCAATTTCAATTGCGTAAGCGATAAGGAGAGACGTTGCGTGCAAAAAACTGGCACAAATACGACGGAAAACGAGATGGCTGGCGAGTCGCTCAAATTTGAATCTAGACGGCGTCGGTTTTCCCGCCTCATCGGGGGGCCCCGGGTCTGCGCCCTCCGCCCTCCACGCGCTGCCTCCCTCCGCCTGCGCACGGCCCGGCCCCCGTGGTCTCTCCATACACGCGATGACCTCTGCCTCCCTCGCCCCTTCTGTCCCCTCTCATTGCTGCCCAATGGTCACTCGGGGTGCTGTCCAGTTTATTGCCCTGTCCAAGGGTCTCTCTGCCACGGGTGTGAGTGAGTACCCCTAAGTGAGAGAGAGAAGAGGACGAGTGATCTACTTCTTCACCAGGAAACTTCGAATCGGAGTGACGACATGACACGGAACGTCACACGCCACTAATTTATGCTAATTTCACGGCGCCACGAGACGCGCGTAAAAATTGGAGCAGCTGTGAGTGAGAGCCAGCAAGGACGCAGAACATGGTATTTGAAAAAGAGTACGAGGCACAGACGTCAGGACGACGGTTGTGGAAGTTCAACTGAAGTATCGTGACGCCTGAACCTCTCGCGTGTGACATTTAAGTTCCTTCAAAGTACCAACGCAAGATGTCTGGATGATCTTTCGGCCAAAGCATTCTTCTTAGCCCTCCCACGTTGTCAGCTACGACGCCCTCCTACGTTGAGCGGGGGAACCGGATGCAGCGCATAGCAACGAATTCGGTCGGTGGTGGTCCTCCAGTCGGAAAATCTGCAGCACGCTCGATGTTCGGAAATGAGTTCCGTTCTTCGTTAATTTTCATTGCGCTGTAGCCAATAACTCGTCGTAATTGAATTATTTACAAATTCTTGCATTATGCTGACAAAGATTTCGTAGTCGGCTTATTTGTCATGGCGAGGAACGACGTGGAGGAGCGCAAGAACGATTTGCTCGTGCGGATTGGCGACGCTGAAACCTCGTCGCAGCTTCCAAACAAGTCCGATGAGAATGCTAAGCTCGAAGAAATCGTACGTAAAAACGCCAAACTGACCATAACTTTACAGATTGCTCAAAAGAAAAAGCTCCTCGCCTCAATTCAACAAAAGCTTGCAACACAAACAAAACGTTTGGAGAAAATCCACCTCGATCGTCGCAACGTTGAGGGTTCTCTGGATCAACTTCGAGTAAGCTCTTTGGTTTTTTCTTCTTTTAATATCATTATAAATTTACGGTAAAGGTCTCGTTTCCCAAAGCGGTTCCGTCGTGAACCTTCTTTTCTGAGCCATTTGCGTGGTCGTCTTATTCGTAGAGACGACGACGCGCGGCGATCAGGATTAACGCGGCTTCATCGTGCAGACGACCTTTCAATGGCATTGCAGCACCGGAAGGCTATAAGTGAACGAGAGGTCGCCGCCGAAGAGAGGTCAGCCGGGGAAGCACACATCGTCGGCGGCCGTCTACAAAAGGAGCTCGTCGATGCTGAGACGCACTTGAAAAAGCTGCGAGGGCAAATCCGCTCTTTGACTGAGAAGCAGCGTCGTCTCCAAGGGCAGCATGAGTCAGTCGCCGCCACTGGTGAGGGTCGCTCCACGTCGTTGACGTTCACAACAAATTAGCATAAGTGCAAAACTTGTGAAGACGAAGCAGCGTTTATAAATATAGGCAAATGCTCACGGAGCACGTGGGAGGCATACGGTAGGCTCTAAATGCCTCGTTGGGATGTGTCGTTGAGGTGTCCGTTTTGAGAAGCCGGGAGGATCTTAGCGCTAAGTACACTAAAGCAGAGACTTCGCACACTTTGGCATTTCATGAGTATTCAGACTTTTGCCCTCTGAAAAATTGACGTAAATTGCGGTGCGCGGCAAAAAGCGGCTTTGGTGATCCCCAAACCAGCCGACCTCGAATAGCGAGTGGAATGAACGGATTTTCGTGGCATTTACGGCCGCTCGTCCCTTCTTGGGAAACCCTCATTCATAAAAGAGGGCCCCCTTCATTGACGTTTTTTCAGATGAGACGTCACAAGCCAAAAAGCTGTTGTATAATAGCAAGCTAAAGAGCCAGGAATTACTCGCAGAGCGATTGGAAAAGACCCTCACTGGTGATGCGATCGTGGCAAAGGTGAGGGGAGAGTTTGCACTTTGCTGTCGTCTTCCACAATCTTTCGATATTCTTCACGTACACGCATTCAGGAGCTTGAAGCGTATATGAGCAAGTTGACTCGTCAAGTGTTTGATCAACAACGAAGAGTTGACGCCCTTAAAATGGGACTTCCCATGGAGCCAGGCGAACTGGAAGAGGCACGGCGGATTCTCCGAGATGAACACAAAAAGTTCCAACGACTACGAGGAAAGATATCTTCGACATTGAAAACCTTTGATTCGAGTCATCAACACGGGTCCTTGGTAAGCGTGACGTCGGATTTTCAAATAAGGCTTCATAGGACGAAGGCGAAGTCCCGACTACAGGTGGCGCATCAAGCTCGGCTAAAGAACGCCGACGATTGCTCTCAGCCATTCGTAGAAGGAACACGGAAATTGGAGAACTCGAAAGGAAATGGATAAATCTTCAAGACAAGGTGTGTGCATCATATGATGCATCAACTTTTAGTTGTCCAAATGTGAAATGCAACTGGCAGAAACGCAGACAAAGAAGAACCTGGGAGCCAATCGTCTCAAGCGTTACCAAACGAAAGTGGAGATCTTGAAGCTTGAGCCGTGAGTCAAACTAGAAAGGCATGTTTCAATTACAGTACCCCTACAATGTATCGAAGCTACGAGGACTATGTCGAGAATGCCAAGAAGGGGGCGAAAACGCGCAAGCCGAATTCGATTAGGAAGGAACTGGAATCCCGGAAGACCGCAGACTTGGAGAAGACCAAGCAAGAGTCGTCACGCCTCGAGCGGAAGATGCAATCGCTTACTGATAAGTTACAGGTCAGCGCGCTTGTTTCAATGCGTGATTGGCATTTTCAGAAGTCCGTCAGAGACGTCGAATCCACTGATTCATCTGACATTCCATCAGCTCCGTCGGATGAAGCGGAATTCCAGAAGCTCGATCAAGACCGAGAAAAGGTTTGCTTCCGGAAGTCTTGAATTAGACCCTCTTTCAGTTTGTCGCTTCGACCACTTCCCAAGCCAATCACGATCTTGAAGAAGAACTGAAGGACATTGAGAGTCGAACATCAAAACTCGAGGTGGAGTGCTCACAAGCTGAGAACAAATTGAATTCCGTGAAAGCTGAGTGTCAGGTGCAGCATTTTATTTGGTGGAAGCAGATTTCTTTCAGTTCAAGAAGTCTCAAGAAGAAGATGTGATTGAGAAGATAGCAACTATCAAGAAGGAAGTGGTTGAGGCGAAGAAGATCCATGACGAGACTATCAAGAAATTAGAAGCAGAAATGCTTCACAAGGTCTGGTTGACTTCTTCATGAAAAAGATGACGCTATAGGAAACTGTCTCACGCAAAGAGTTGGAAGAGTTGACTGCCAATCGAGACAAGCGGGAATCCGAGAGAAACGCTTTGAAGTCGGAGATGCACACATTGAAGACCTCCAATGCCAATTTCGCCCACAAACACGCGACATTCGTTTCATGGAAAAAGTCTCGCGATGTGAAGGTTGAACACTGTTTTCATTGAGAGATTTATTACTTTCTAGGGCTTCAACGCATTGGGCGAACAGATCGACAAATTACAAGCGAAGGTGGAATCTGATGAGAAAGAGATGGAGAGGATGCGCGCTTTGGCCGAGAGAACACGAGAGCGTAACGCGCCTGTGAAGCACCGCCTCGGAGTTGTGAAGTCATATCGTAAGCTGCCTTTCATTAGGCCTTCATGCAATCAAGTTTAGGCCCTGAAATGAGTACTCTCGAGGATCTCCAAAGACAGTTGACCGAAATCAGTCGTCTTGTCGATGAAACCCGAAGTCGGCAAAAGATTACGACCCTGGAACGAGATGGTCATCTTCAGTTTGAAAGCTGACAATGTTATGTTTCAATCATCTAGACACCAATGTCGTCACTTCACACCCTCACGGTGTCCACTTCATGAATACCTAGTTGCCTTTCAATAAAAACACGTCACATGTCACGGCCCCTCGACTATTGTCATTCTCCGACGAACTCGTGTGTCTGACGTCCTTCCTAGGTTCTGACACCTCGACACACTCATTTCCAGGGACATTAAACACGTCCTGAAAACGCACCAGGCCCGGAATAGCTCTATAGCGGTCAGTCTCGTCAAAGGAGATAACACGACGCTCTTCACTTGATCTCGTCGCTCCCTGCTGGACGAGACGCGATGGTGTTGGCAGTGTTGGCCGAGTAGAACGAAAGAGAGAAAGAGTGGGCGGTGTTTTACCATCAATCGCTCCGTTTTGTCTCTTCTCTCTCTACCCTCGGCGGCCTGTTTTGGGAGTTTCGCGTCGCGTTTTAACACACCCGCGCATTTTTACCCAGAACTTCCTCTCATTCGATGAGCGCCCATTCTGGTCAAACCAGAAATGGTTGAGTTCCCTTGTCCTAAGTTCCTCCCAATGATGGCAACGTTGTAGTTTCTTCTTCATGTGCTTTTGCCAAATGCTATAGAGGGAAGCCGGAATGGGCGGGAGGTGGAAACCCCATGAGCATTCATAGTCGGTTTTGCGTCGCGCAGAGTTTCGCCGCGAAGAAGACTTTCCCCTCACAGACACTCTCTGCGATAAGAGGCGCTGATGGCGTAAGCGCCTCACTGGTCGCACTGATAATTGCAAGTGACGGACTATTCTTCGGCCGCATCGTTACCGCGCTTCTGACTTCGTTGTGTCAGCTTGCTTGCCTGGAATGCTGACTCCGAGATGCTATAAACAACGCCTGGAGGTCTTCCTTTCTCTGCATCCGACGAACGCTCATTTTCCTTCCTCCCTCTCTCAGTTTTCTGCCTTCACGCGGTTCTTCGCCCGATTTCGAGACGCACCACAACGTCACCTTCGAAGGAAGCGACAAGGAAGACCAGGCGGTGGAGGCGGCGAGCCGGTTTCGAGGCGGGAGCCTCCTCTAGAAAGGGCCTGCAATTGGGGAATTGGCGGAATCGATCAGTCGGGCGAAGAACTGTTGGGAAGCGCCTCTCTCGCCGTCGCTTGCTCGCTCGCCGGCTGGCGGGACTCTCCCGGGTCGCCGCCCCCCTTCTCCCTCTGTTTCGCCCCTTCGCCGCCGTTTTGATTTCTGCCCGCTTCTAGCAACAGTCGGTTCGCGTGTCCTCGCAGCAAATACGCCTGTCGCCTCTCTGCCTCCTCCTTTCACTCGCGCGCCTTCTGCAGGTGGTCGCCGTCTCCTCCACTGGTTTGTCTCGCTTCGGATGAGTGTGCGCGCCGACTTCGAGCCGCGTCTCGGCAGCGACTCTTTCCTTAAGTGCGAGTTCGAATTCCGTGGAGACGACCACAATCTTTCTCTGGACGATGTGATGGCCATCATCAACCAGGATGCGAAGCAATCGTGAGTCTCCTCTCATTTCCGGCGCCCGTTTCGCCTTGTATCGACTGATTTTGTCAGGCCGCGTGACCTTTCTCGCATCATGCAACCAAACAAACAAAGCTTTAGTGACGTGTTGAGTCAGCTCGCGTCTCCCATGGCGGCCTTCTTCCCGAAGCAAGAGACCGAAGACGGTCCTGAAGGCTGGGAAGCCGCCGAAGGAATCTGCGTCCTCTCTCGTGAGGATTCCAACTCGCCGCTGGAGCAAAAGCCAATCCCGGGCACAGCGGAAGCTCCCCTCCCGCGGAATATCTGTCCGCAGTTTTGTGCCGTTTGCGGTGACGCCGCCTCGGGATATCACTACGAGGCACCCTCATGTAATGGATGGTGAGGACACAGAATTTGTGACCATCCTCTGCTTTCAGCAAGACTTTCTTCCGTCGTACAATTCTTTCGCAGAGGAAATTCGTCTGCAAGAACGGCGGCAAGTGCATGATGGGCAAGAGTGAGTTGCTTTTAATACTCCAGTCATTTTCTGATGAACAAGCTGAAATAACTCTTTTCTTTTCCAGACGCTCGCTGTATTTGCCGAGCCTGTCGATACGATCGCTGTGTCGAGGTGGGAATGAATCCTCTTGGTAAGCGTCCCCAACTTTTCAAAGTTTACTTCTCGAATTTCCAGCTATTCACCTGGGCATTTCGGCTGACGAAAACGTGCTGGTGTGCGACATTTTGAAGAAGAGAAAGGTCGAACTGTGCGAGCCGTCAACCTCTGCGGAAGAGCCAGAATCAAAGGTTAGACAGGGTCGAATGGTAAAACAGCCACAGTTGCCCGTTCAACGCCTAATGTCTCTGGCCAACGAGCTAGAAAGTCGCATTGACAACTTGGTTTACCTCGAGCTGAAGTCGGACTACCTCAGGAAATCGACCTTCATGAAGGATATCTCTGAGTGGTCTTCACTGGAAGAGATTCTCAAAACTCATTCAGCCCTTGGAATGGCTGATAAATTCGAGGTATCCGAATTTGAAACATCAACATTCTCTTGCAGCCAATGCCCGGATGGCCACTGAAGCTCGAACCACGCGAATACAACTTTGAGGAGATGGCAGAACGTGTGCAAGCTGGTGTGTGGAAGGACTCGACTCCACGACCGCGACTGCCAAACCAAAAGAATTGGTACTTCTTCGACCTGTATCTCTCCATTGAATACGCGAAGACGTTCCTCTTCTTCCAGAAGCTCTCAGTGCTCGATCAAGTAAGTCAAGCTATAAAAGCAAACAAGAGATTGTTTAGAAAATCTTGCTGAAGAATGTCGCTCTGCAATGTATGATTGCTACTCAAGCCTTTTATTCCTTTGACAACAAGGCTGATTCGACTCTCTTCCCAGACGGAAGAATGGCGTTGTATACCACAAAACGGTATGCTAGAGAGCTTCATTTCATCACAAGAGACCTCTAGGCCATCCAGAACCCGTCGCGAGTTGTCAGCCCAATCGATTGAACCGCTCATGCGTCTTCGACTTGATAAGCGCGAGTATGTGCTGCTGAAGGCTATCATTCTTTGTCAAGCCGGTAAGTCAAGAGACACTGTAGTTCTTGTGACACTTTCCGCCCTTTATGCTCCATAAACAACACTCTTGTATGGCCTTTGAGTGCATTCCGGGGACGATTTCTGCAACAAATGGGCACTCTTTCAGCAAGCGAAGGCTTGAGTGTCGAAGGCCGCGAGCTGATCGAGAGTGAGAGGAACAGTTACGCCAAGGCTCTCTTCGAGTATTGCTGCAGTCACCGAGGAGTTGCTGGCCCAATCGCCTTCGCCAATACAATCGCTGCCATCGACGCCTTCATTCATGTGGCGAAGAAGCAGCGCGACTTGCACACTTATTTCAAGGTTCACCTTTGTCCTCTACAAATATCTTGCCCTTTTAGGTTTTTATTCGCAAGATTCCAAAGCCAGTGCTCGACGAGCTCCTCGACTAGTCCCTTTCTAGACTCACGCTCACCTTCGGTCTATATTCATGTGCCTCAGAGTGTATCTTTCCTCTATTCTCTCTCTTTCTCTCAGTCGTTCTCTGCGTTCCGGTCTCACAACGTCAGAAAAGTCTCGAAGCCAACAGAACAGGCGAGACGCTGTGTTTTGCATCGATTGCCCGCCTCGTCCCGTCACACCTTACACCGTTTCACTTGGAACCGTATCCCATCAGAACAAAGTCGAGATTCTCTTCTTCTTCAATCAATTTCTTCCGTGCAACTTCTCAGTTCTTTAGAGGCCGCCTAACATTTGTACATACCAACACCTCTTACCCTCATTCATGTCAGTTGTTCAAAATCTCTAGTTGTCAATAGAACTTGTATTTAGTCACCTTTTACCTCTTGAAACATAAAACATGAAAGTTGACACATTTTGAGACAAACGAGCATCGAAGTTGACCCGTGAAGACAAAGGATGCCCGCAGAAGCAGAGTCAGGGAGGAGGTGACAGAGTAAAATGTACAAACCCACAAGCCTTCGAACAAACTAGAAAAGCTAAGAGAACTCAACAACGAAAACGAAGAATGGTCTCACGAACAATCTTCTCGTCTTCGCGCTGACGGATCGCCTCCATGGCGACCATGTGATTGCGGTGGATGTTCGCGTTGTGGACGTAGAGCTGGAACGTCGACAGGAGGGCGCCGAGTCGAGCAGGCGCCTTCTCTGTTCCGACCTTGCGTTGGATGTGCTCGAAGAGGAGCCGCATGTAGTGACAGCGCGCCTGGCTCACCGTCTCCTCGGCCGATGGTGTCAGCTTCGGCACCGCTAAACAAAGAAAGTCGGTCAAACTTTCAGAATCTTACTTGAATCAAAGAGAAGGACGGCCTTGAGCAGAAGGTACTCGTTGCGGTCGATGGCCTCGCGACTGAAGGGCTCGACCACGCGGATGAAGGCGTCGTACTGCGAACGATAGAGGACACCACTGAACCCTTTCACTTATTTAGTGGAACTAGAAAAGAAACGAAGATAAGAAACGAACTTCATGAGGACGTTCGGGAGATACTGAACAGGAGAGATGCCGTCGGGCAGAACGACCATGTTGAAGCCTCGACGATAAGAGTCGTAGCACTGAGTGGCCATCGTCAACGGGAGCACCGTGAAGTGAAGCATCTCACACTGAAAGCAGAAAGTCCTGGAACCAATGAAAGCAAACCTTGTCTTCATAGCCGAGAGTGTTGAATTCGGGGAACGTCTTGGCATACTCGAGGGTTGTGAAGAGGTCGTGAATGAGCCACTCGGGCAGATCTCGACAGGACGGCGACTCGCGAGGCTCTCCGCGGCGTGACGGCGAACGGTTCGCATCATCAAACCAGTTGACGATTTGCTGTAACAACGAAACAGTGAGTGCGTTCGAGGAGAAGAGCAAGGGACGCCGGGTGCGACGCCAAGGTCGCTGACCCGCAACGGGGGTTATCGAGAGAAGGAGAGGCAAAGAGAGTAAAGGACGTGTTGCCCAACCTGATGGCGGTCGACCTCGCCGAGAATCGACGGGCAGTTAAGGCGATTTTCGAAGCACGGCTCGAGGGCGTACGAGTCGAAGCGGCACGATCGAAACTGGTCGATGCGATTCTCAATGGCAGCGAGACGGGATAGAGCCGCGTTGGCACAGTTGCTCAGCACGGGCACCTGCGGCAAGGTCACCACAGGCAGCGCCACGGGCACGACGGCGTCCTCGGTCGCAACCTCGAGCTGAACGACGAGCGGTGTTGGCTCATCCACTTCCACCTCCTTCTGACTCGTCACGGCTAAACAAGACAATAACTGAACGAAAGCACCCACCGTCTGGTCGCATTCCCTTGTCGACACACATCTGGTATCGACAGCTTCGACATTTGATCTTGTTGTCTTCAAAAGAATCATCTTCAACCAAAAGCTGCACTTACTCAGATTGTCACGACGACTCATGCACAGTCCATCGCCCATCTGACAGCGGTAGAACTTGCCCGAGAGCACCGTGCGACGGAAGAACGTCTTACAGCTGTTGCACGCTGGAGCCTGAACATCGGAGACTTGGACGAAAGAGAGCAAAAGTCAACCTCGTAATGATATCCAGTGGCTGGATGACCACAGATGGCGCAAGGCTTGCCCAGGAATCTGGCGCTCCTCGGTTGCTTGTCTTGCACGGCGGGAAGGGGCTCCTCGGCCTCGAGAACGGGCGCCTCGTCGACCTCATCGCAGGCGTCGTTGACGGGCGAGGGGAGGGCGCTCTCGACCGAAGACGGGCAAGAAGCGAAGTCGGCAAGCGACGCCATCCTGCAAGATTCACATGTATTGTCATGAAGCATTGAGACAGAATTATTCACCAGCAAAATAGAACATGAATAGACGAAAACAACGAGTTAGAAAGGAGGAGAGAGAGGGAGACATCACCGCATTAGACTGATGCTATTTTGATAAGCAGACGCATCATAGAATCGAGGGAGGAAAGCGCTCAAGACACTACGACACGACTCTCGGCGAGTTCGATCAGCAAAAGTGCATATCTGCACTGACCGGTGAGCGAGGAGATCACCGGTCGGATAAGAAGAGAAGGCGAATCTCTTCTTGCGGAGCCAAGGAGAGGCGGGCAAAAGTTTCTTCGTGGCACGATCCTCTCTTCGCAATCTCACACTACGCGCGCCGTTAGCACATTCGCAGGCTGTATCAACATCGGATTGGCACGCTTCCCTTGTGGGAATATCCCTCCACGCCCGTACAATTGCTAGCCTTTAGTCTTCTTCGCAAATTGCAACGAAACACTTGGAACAATGAGGCGATGATTACGAATTATTTCGCTCAATTTCTATGAGAATGAGGGCTTTGAAATGTGGCAGCAAGCGGCGCGAAAGTGCGGCCTCAAGAAAGCGAACTAACAGAAGCCACAATATGATGGAAATTCAAGCATAAACATGAAAAATACGACAATACAAGCAAATCCAGGGAAAACCAGCTAAAAAACGAGAAAAAAGTGACCGTACGCTGCGCCGATCGGGCGAATTTCGCACCTCGAACGGCGTTGTGGCCTCCGAAATGTTCACTTTTGACCTCAGCACTGGGTTTACAGCTGGGAGAATCGTTCATGAGCCTTCTCGATGATGCCATGAAGAGATTTGAGCAATGATAGATTTATGAGGTTCTCGTTGAGAAGACAAACAGATCAACCATCCGTAGCAAGAACTATTACAACAACGAAAAGACCAGTTTCCTTCTAAATCTCACATTTTTAGAGCTCCGTGTGCTGGATCTTGTGGACCTTCGCAGCTGGCAGTCGAGTCTTGTGGATAATGTCGACGCCGATGCTCTTCGGAACTCGGTTCAGCCAAAAGTCCACAGCTTCTTCTCTGTACTTCGATTTCATTGCAGGCTTAACATTGAGATCGGCATAGGCATGAGGCTCAGCCGTTGATACAGGATTCCACTTGAATGACTCGGTTGACGGGTCTCTGAAGTCTCTAGATGAGCTAATGAAGAAGATGCAAACCCTGTGACGATGAAGTTGACAAACGCGTCGACGAGGACCTTCTGGAATTTGAAGTCGTCTGGTGTGAGGTAAGCAGCCAGGAAACTCGGGTTGAAAATGAAGCGAAGGTCCGAAGCATGGTATGCGCCTACAGCCTTGACTTAGTCACGCCTCAAAACTACCATGAATCGAATGCTCCTTGTCCATGAGATGCTTGGAATAGTATTTCACTTCGTAGAAGTAGGTCGACCAACCAGCGGCCCGCTTCAGATCCAGCTCGTGTACAACGGGAATGTTGAAAAGAAGATCGCTCAGCAACTGAAGCGACTCTCAATGGCCGAAGTCGAATACTCACGTCGACATAGCGTTGAATGTAAAATTCGTGATCCGGGCTCTTCGATGCTCCTCTTTCGACGTAGAAGTCGAAGAGGAGATCTCGGAATGGACCGAATTTTCGTCCAAACTCGGGCTCCGTTGCCACAGAATCCATAATGAAGCGCTCCAGTGCCTCCTTGTCAAAGGCTGTCCAGTTCTCTCTCGGAAGCGAGATATCGGCCAGGTATTCCAATCCGGAGTTCAAAACTGAAGCACTTCAAAGCTTCCATAAACATACTGAATATGGCCGCCTCCTGATCCGTCACCCCCATGATTGTCTTCTTCTTCGGGGCTTGCTTGATAAGATCCTCGAGCTTGTACGAGAAGAAGTCCCCGTCCCAGCGAGGCTGGAATTTGGCGAAGTTCGGATGTCTCCGACTGGTTCCCTAAAGCCGTTATGTTATTAAGCCATGACCCTCACAATCTTCTCAACGCCGTCGAGAATCTCCTCCATTGTTCTCTCCTTCATGCAGTCGTGAATCTTTGTCGACTCCTTCGACTTGCAGCCACATGCCTCTGCTAGAGCCAGGCTTTCCTCCACAACAGTCTCACTGTACGCCCATTCAGCGAAGATCGAGCCGCTCATTTGAATGGCTTGATCGAAGAGCACTAGGGCGAAAGGTTGGTGAAAAATGGTTGACTCACTGTTGCTATGAGGCGAAAGAAGCAGGGCGCTAACACTGGCCGATCCTGCCGAATGGCCGCTGATCGTGATTCTGTCGGGATCGCCTCCAAATGCTGGCAACACCTTGAAGTTGTTGCATTCGTGTTCACAGCTTATGTACCTCGTGCAAGAAGAAGAGTGCTTGTGCTTGATCCCAAAGACCCATGTTGCCAGGAATAACATGATCACCCGTGGAGAAAAAGCCTGCACAATATAACTTCCAGCTTGTCCAAACCGAGAGGTCCTAATCGATACTGGATGGTGACGACGACAATGCCGCGGTTGACGACCACCTCAGATACTCGCTGATATCCATAAGTCTCCGAGTCTCCAATCTCGAAGGCTCCACCGTGAATGAAGACTAGCACCGGCCGAAGTTTATTGCCCTGAACGGAAGCTCATTATTCCGGAAGCTTCTCGTCACCTTCTTGTGCGGTGGCGCAAACACATTCAAAAAGAGGCAGTCTTCACTGTAGTTCTCTACAACAAGCGCCTAAACCGTTCCTTTGTTAATGTAAAAGAGTCCTACTCTTCTGTCGAATGGCACACAGGCTGCACGAAAGATCGTAGCGTGATGCACAAATGGTTCCCACGGTTCAACCGGCAACGCTTTCTGAAAAACGCGTTATGGTCGGTTTGCTATGAATACCTCAAAGCGTGAAAGGCCGTCTGGCGCATGACCATATCGAATGCCGAGGAAGAGATGAACAGGATCTCCTGTCGACGTGTTGTGCACGAGGCCCATGATGTCGCCATATTTGGTGGTGACAATGGGACCCTTCTTCTTCTCTTCCTCTTTCCTCTCTTCGGCCACTGCCAGACAGGCCAAGACCAAGATGAGAAGTCGTTGGCGCATTTCTGGAAAAGAAAAGATGATAACACGCGTTTATTGAAAACGCCACATAGGCATAAGCATGCCGGCGTCTACCAACAACATGAAAGGGAGGGAATCGATTTGAAGGAGCCTTTATCAGGAGGGGCCAGACGGTGTGGTCAAGAAGGGGAACGGGATGGAGAGAAGGGGACGCCGCTGTGGCACCGCCGGGCGAGCAAACACGCTTGCCACGGCGCGAGAGAGGGGCCAGTGTTGTTTGCATCGATTCCGTGTGCAGGTCAGGTACCGAAGAGGATGACTAGCTTAGACGGAGCAGCGAAGACCGAGGCACGCCTGGCCAATACCGTATCGGAGGTCCTCGCAGATGTACCAGCCGGGCTGCAACACATTGTTTAACGTCGAAGAACATTGCACTTTCAAATGACCAACACCAAGAAGTCAACTAACCAGTGTGCCGCCGCAGGCCTGAGCCACGAGCGTTTGGGCGCAAGTCATGTATGTTCTTAGGTTACTAAAAATGAGGTCAATCCAGCGACAAAGAAGACCCACTTGCAGTAATTGCCAGGATTCGCTGTCGTACTCGAGTTATAAGCCGCCGTGCAAGCAGAAACACCCGGGCTTGCAAGTTGTCCAATAATACAGGCGAAATTTTCAAGGGCAACTAAACACTTCCTACAAAGTGAAATGCTACCAACCTTCATATCCTCCGCCACACGAGAACTCAAGATGATTCCAGTATTGAGCCCATTCAAACGGCGTTGAAAGGTCTGTTGCACCCCAGTTGAGAACGGTGAAGGGGTTGACGCATTGTGGATAGGCAATGCCGACACAGCGATAGAACTGGGAGCGGGCCCTTAAGGGACGGTGATCAAGAAGGTCCAAGAACCACTTACTGGCAGGCAGCGTTAAAATTATCGATGCTCACGGACATGTACTGGAAGGTCTGGATGTACATTTGGGCGACATCCTGCCAGAAGTAGGAGTCACTGAGTCCGATCTGCTGGTTCCATGTTCGCTAAAGGGCAATATTTTGTTACAGAAGTGACTTACGACACAGAACTGAAGTGACACTGGGTCACATTCTCCAATTGTAGCAGCTAAGGAAGGTCGTTTGAAGCCGGCTTGAAGTCCGGGAACATTGACGAAAGGCAAGAGCATGGCATAGCCAAGACTAGCTAGAGCCAGTAAGCTTAGTGGTTGAAGCATGCTTCTCGGCCAAAGAAATCGACCAAGGAAGTAAGTGCGACCAAATTGAAGACAACGCCTTTTCCAAGCCAAGCGGTCTTCAAAAGCGGCACCGCCTCGTGAAGCCTTCGGCGACGATGTACTTCTGCCTCTATCAAAAGGCCATTCACGGGTGTGTTGGCTCATCGATAGACCAGCGAGGAAAAGCTCGCCTTTATTACTTGTTGCCACTTAACTTCACATCACTCCACGTTCTAGGTGGAGCCGCGAGTACTAAAAGACGCATCAAAGGGCCGTATTTCCGCGTGCTTCCATAGCAGTGACGAGGTGCCGTTCTCCGAAAGACCGTGAAGTCTCTGAATGGCTACTTGACTGGACCAGGGATATGCTTAAGTTTTCTTTATGCTTGTGGATTTTTTTGTGAAATTTCGACTGTATCACATAAGATCATAAAGTCTAGGCATTTATTAATCCACCTGGAACTCAAAGACACAATAAAGGCAATATGGCAATGGTAAATGTTATCGGTCTCTAGGAAGAAAAATTAACTTTGATAATCCTAGAAAGTTGAGAGGGAACACGAATTTGTTGTAGGCAGACCGACGATTAAAAGCACGAGAAAAAGAAGAAAGAAATGAATCAAGAGCCTTAACCACTAAGAGAAGTTTCAGAACCGTTATAGCCGAGGGCAATTTTTGAAGAAAAGTAAGAGGCACGCAGACGAGGCTCTTACAAATTCAAACTTCTAGAGAGAAAGAATGAAATAAACCTACAATAACTATGCCCCAAAAGCTCCAGGATGCCAAGAAAATCAGTTTACGGCAAGTGCTGATAGAGAGAGACCGGGATTGAACAAATCAAAAATAGCCGTTTCACGGCTAGTTACTCTTCAGTGGACGGGGATCGCGATGGTGTAGGGCCGTCGTCCTCGAGACTCGGCGACGGACTGCGGCTCATGCTGACGAGGGAGCGCAGTCGAGTTCCAACATTCTGAAAATGACTCCTCACGACAATATTCAATCGCTGTTTTGATGCGCTGCGACGCGAAGCTAAGAGTGACTCGAGTGAGTGCCACGAAGCGACCCGTTAGTTCAAAGCTCTTGGACGGAGAGTTGAGGGACAGAAGGCGACGAAGAGAAGAAGTTGGAAGGAGACCGAACCAGCGAAGAAGGGCGACTTCATGGCACTCCTCGAGGTGGGGCGGCGCGGGCAGCCCGTGGTTCTCGAGGTGCAGCAAGCGTAAACCAACGAGTACATTTAGACGGCCGTCGCGGTGGAACGTGTCGAGGAAGTCACGGATGAACTCATCGCTGCGCGCACGCCAATTCGATAAGAACTCGGCGCCCTTCTGTTTCAGCTTGTCCAACTCGTTCTGCACCTGATAGCGACGCGCCTAAAACTTTCTTCTAATGAACTTGCTAGTTTGACCCACAGCCAGGAAGCCGACGTTGAGCTCTTTGGCCGAGTAGCCGCGTTGAAGGTTTCGGCGAACGTATTTGTCGTAATCGCGGATGATTCGACAGACGACATCGCTCGTGGAGACGCCCTCGGTGCGTTCCGTCTCGATGAACATTCCCTCACGGCGGAACTTCTCGTAAAGATCCTCCTCGCCCGGTGCGACATACGGAATTGCATCATGAGCAATGAAGTCAACCTATTTCCTCATTTGTGAACAAGCTAACAAACCTTCAGCTTCTTGAGGAAGTCCACTGTACAAAACCAAGGAGCATCCCTGTAGACCTCATCCACATAGCGACAATGACGAACTCCCTCATAGCGTTCATCCTCGGACGTCACCGTGCGTCCCTTGTACTTATGCGTGTTCGAATCGCCACAGACTGAAAACGGGTCCGAGTCGGTTTATCGCTTCTGTTTTCTTGCTCTTCAGCCACGAGCGTGCACAATCTCAAGTGGCGTGACTAATTATTTTCTCTCGAACGAACGAACGACACGATCTCTCTTCGAAGAGGAAGAGGAACTGACCGCCGACGATGAGGTAGACATTGGGGAAGGCGTTCTTCGCCTGTCGCAGTTGGTTCGCATGTCCATGATGGAACAGGTCGTAGATGCCGTCGGCGTAGATACGAACTGGCCGACCCGCTGAAGAAAGAGTCAGTCACTTGATAGCCAATAAACCCAACGTTTTGCGTCAAAAGAAGAAAACAAAAAAGTTGAACAATCTCTGACGTCTCCCCCGAGCCCTTTGCCCCCCCCCCCCCCCCCCCGACAAAACGACCGGTGAGTAATGGTCTCACCCTTTACTCTGGCCGCAGTTTGTTACACTTTAAGCGCGCTTGTCTCGTCGCGCTCCTCTTCTCATGGCCACTCGTTCGTCTTCGAGAGCTTCATTTCCCCTTTGACCGAAAGGCCCGAAAACGTGGGTAGCGAGACGAAGGCGAGAGTGGCCATGGGGTGATTGCACCGAAACTTTGAACCTCACCCTAGAGACAATGCGGGGGGCACTGGATTGACATGTGTGATAAGGGATGAAAGAATGGCTAGACAGCACTTCAAGTCAAGGCACTCACCCTTATTCGCCTTCGCCATTTCAATGGTGATCTTCTTGGTATAGTCGACACGCTCCCGTTCAGCAATAGCTTCGGCCTCGTCGCTGTAGGGTGCCGGTCGATTGAGCGCCAGTGGAAGCGGCCCGTCGATGCCGTTGGCCGCGAGCTTCTTGGCCGGAGACGCTTCCGGCTCGGTGGCGGCACGTTTGCGATGTCCGCGAGGCATTCTTCAACTTCCTCCCCGCTCTTCTTCCCTCTCTCAGAATCTCTGAAAGGAAATGAGTCAGTGTCGAGTGATGAAAACATTCTTGCAAAACACGACAGAGAACGTCAGTGACGAATACATACACTAGGCAAAGCATCCCAATGTTTGAAGACAACAAGAACGGCAAAGGAGAAGAGATGGCCTGAACACGAGACGCTGTCGACTCGACCCGCATGGGGGGAGAGGACCACGCGAGTCGGGTTAATAGAGCAGGATAGGGCCGGGGGCGGCGAAACCAAAACTGATGAAGAAGCGCGTCCAGGAATCACGTGAATGACAGCTCGCCACGCCGTGGGGGTAGCCGCGGAGTTCGGCGAGGGAGGAGAGGAAGAACTGGAAAACGAGGAGGGGTCTGGGCCGCGAAAAAGCTCAGTGGTCGCGGCGTCTTATCGAGGAAGGCTCGGAGTTGCGTGGAAATGCGAAAGGAGGAGTCGAAGCTTGGTAGCGCGGCGCCTCTGGCAGGCCAGCGTGGCCGAGAGCCGCAGCAGACAACGTGTGACGGGGCAAGAGACACGGCAAGCTGAAGAGTGGAGCCACCCCACGACCGCCCGCTCGGCGCGCGCCGCCCCTCTTCAACGCTGCGTCAGCGCGTTGATTCTCTCACAACAAAGTGATTGTAACAAGTTCAGAGAGAGCGGAAGGAAGCTGAACAAAGAGAAAGGCGTAAACACGGGCGTGTACGCAGATCGGTTCTTTTGATTTTCAGACAAAGAGGCGCGCGATGAACCGATTCACTAGTCTAGTTTGCGAAAGCTCACCATCGTCTCGACAATGCTCTTGCCAAAGACCAATAAAAAGAGACGATTTTGAGCTAGCTAGATGGCCTAGAAAGGAAAATGCGATAGTTTCACCAAAACATGGCGACGTGCAGGAGGAGGAAGCCGTTGTGGAATGCAAGAGCTGTGTTTACTTATGAGCGGGAAGGGAGGAAAAACGCCGAGCATGTCGAGGGCCGCGGCAAAATTCGGCCGTCGTCAACACTTTGCCCGGCGGCGGGGAGGTCGGCCCGCCGCACGCAAATCGCGTCCTTCCTGGATCTTCTTCACTCTTTCGTTTGAGGTCACTTCGACAAGAAATATGAGCAGTTTTGATTACGGCTTCAAGATTTCGCCGCATCCCGAGAAATGCCCAAAGCATTCCACACCTCATAGAGCCTTCACAGAGCGCAGCTCATCATCAGACGTCTGGACCACAGACAAGTGGACAATTTACACTGCCTAGTGCACTTCTCACTCACAAGTTTCTCAATTAATTCGCACTTCGCTTTGGGGTGCTGTCATCACACGAGGCTTTTGATCGATCGATTCATTTGAAATTCATTTACAATACAAGAATTCTCATCGCTGAGTAAAGCTATTCGTGAGAACACTGAGAGCGAGAGAAATGGAACAGTTTTGGTCTCTGGAAGAAGCGTGAACAGGACGAGCACCCGCCTGATGCACACACAGTCTTTGACAATTAAGAAAAAAACCATGAGGCACACGACTGCAATGACAAGAGCCAAGACTCCTAACAATAAGTGAAATAGACTTAAAGCGAATGAATCGAGAAATACGGTAAGTTATAAGCTCGCACAAGGATATCTTTGAGAGAACAACCTTCATAGAATGCGGACACGTTTTGTGTCTCCAAGTAATACTGTCAGGGAAGGAGGATGCTTAGCGAGATGCAAACTATGATGTTTCGGGCCTTCATCATACAACAAGGGAATGTTGAAGGAGGCCTTCAAATCACACAAGAGGAGGATGTCAAAGGTTTCCGAAAAGCAGTGGGCAAAATGGATATCTTCTGGGCTTAAAGCTGGAATGACACATTTAGGAGGTCTCAATAAGAGACCGAATACTGTTGATTGAAAGAGAGAGAAGAAAAAGAAAAGAAGCAAATGCAGACTACTCGGTGTCTAGACTGGAAGTGAACATGAAGCGTGGAGAAACTGTCGTGGTGATCATTCATTGTGTTTCAGGAGATGGAGTTCGGCTCAACTTGACTTCGGCCGATGTCACCGATTGAGGGCTTGTTGAACGAGGCGACGACTGGAGAAAGGTATAAAGCGCTGCTGGAATAACTACCGTGACAGCTGGCGACTCGCTGTTATTGGAGCGAAGATCATCGTCCGGCGACGCCGTCATCGGCAGAATGGCGCGACGTCGTTCGTCGTTGCCGTTTTCGTTGTGGGAGAGACGATGGACTTGCAGAGTGCGCGACTGACAGAAGCCCTTCCCGCAGAGTTCACACTTGAACGGCTTCTCCTTCGAGTGAATGAACCTAAAGGACCAAGTTTCTCTAGAGCTTTTATTAGTGTACCGATGATCACGGAGATGGTCCTGTCTCCTGAAGGCCTTGTTGCAGACTTCACAGGAGTAGGGACGCTCATCGGTGTGCGTGCGCTCGTGGATGAGAAGGTTGTAGCTCTTCGTGAAGCGACGCTGACAGTACTTGCAGATGAACTCTTTCTTCGGGCGAGATGCTCTCCCTCCACCGCGTTTTGGGTTCAGCATGAACCTGAAAACATCAGGATTTTGTCTCCCGTTTGAAAAACTACCATGGTTGCTTGTAGGCAAAAGCAGTGGCTGCGTCCGGAACAAGACTAAACGGGAGTGCCGGTGGCGGGCGAAGAGGAGTGCCACTTTGTCTCGCCGCCTCTTCAGTCTCGATCGAGGAGGCCAACTTGGAGAAGTCGAACTTGGGTCGTTCGGACGAGGAATCCTTGGATGATCCTTCGGCTGCGGCCTCTCCGCAGGAGTCCGGCGACGCGGCTGGGTCCTTGTTCTGCAGTTGCTGCTGCTGCAAGAGAAAAACGTGAGTTCTTATCATCGTGAGATCCACGGATTTGAATCCTCGCCCATTCATCCCGGGTGTATGGGGCCAGTCCCTCTCTCATTGTTCGAGACGTGTCGAGGCTCCCGAGGGTGTGAAAGACGAGGCGAAGAAGTGGTGGCGCCTGTCAACTAATCCCCGTCCCTCCGGGCTCCCCCCGATTGGAACGTGTGACAAACTCCCTACTTAAGGAGGGGAAAGCGGATTGGCGTGCCGATAACCCGAAACAGGTCCAACCTGACTACCTCATCACTACTTTCCGGAAGGAGAAGCCAATTTCTCACCTGCCAAATTGCTGCGAGCATCAGCATCTGTTGTTGTTGTTGAGTCTGTTGATGTTGCTGGAAGGCTTGACAGTACTTGAGCCACTGCTCGGGACTGATGGAGGGCGGGAAGATGGACTGGCCGGGCGTCGGCGTGAGTGGCGTCCGCATGAAGAGCGGATTCATCCACTGAGGGTACATGGCCACTGCAAGACGGGGCGAGGTGTTAACGGGTTGTGGTGTGATGACACGCGAGTGACAAAAATTCACGCCTCGCTAATGAAATTGGAGATGCGCGCGGCGGCGAACACAGATGTTGTGGTTGAAAGGCGACAAGGAGGAAGACGGAAGAGAGATAAGCCGGTCAGACGGGTGTCCACTTGCGGGCTGAGAACGCCGCTCGCCTCGCGCCGTCTCACAGTAGACGGAGACTGTAGAAGGAGGGCGGTGAGGAGATGGGAGGAAGGAGGAGGCGGGCGGAGGAACGAAGAAGCCGCGCAGAGGAGACGCCCCCGATGACACCGACCGCCTCCATGCACCATGCGAGTGTTTGACCAATAAAACGGTTAGTACCGAAGAAGCGGCGAGCAGCGCCTTTATGGGAAGCGGGGCGGCTAGGATGAAAGCGATGCGCTCGATGCGTGAAGTGCCACCAAGAAATGGTGAACTCCCCGTTTTTGGTCGCCTTGAGGGTATGACGACTGCGGCGCGGCCAAAGAGAGCGCGGTGAGTCTTTGGTACGACCGACTTGTTTGAGAGCCAATGGGTGGTCGTTTTGAGGATCTCGGCGGCCTGAAGACTATGCCTAACTTCGTTTCTGAGAGCCCTTCTCATCCCGGTGAGATCGGAACCTCTCCTCGTCATGATCTCGATGGAGGCAAGGAAACCGCCTCCCTTTCATCCTCCCTCCACCCTCTCACCTGTTGTGATAAGCGTGTCCACGGACGCCAGGCAACGAGGGCTATAACAAAAACACAGCGGCTCTAAAACGCCTCAGCTTCTGTTGACATGAAAGGCGCCGCCGTCCCAAAAGGCGGACATGCAGCTGGTCCTAGCTACGAACGACGAAAAACGCCCCCGATTCCGTTCAAGAGAGACGAGACAAGGAAATCCGTCCTCAGCCATTGTGCTTGAGGACTTCTTTGGTAACGCGCATGGTGGAAAGAGAGGCGCACTCGCAGGTGCAACATGCGCGACCGCAATGTTTTACTCCGAAAATGTTGCAAGGAATAAGAGCTCAAAGCCGAAATCCTGTCGAATTTCTTTCTTGGATAAGTTTAGGTTTTGCAAGGCCCTCCTACCGTTATCCTAGAAGCCACATGACAAAGGTACCGGCGGAATTTTTTCAATCAAGGATACCGAAGACAATGGGCAAGGTGGCGGTCTTCGGTGTCACCGCGGAGGCACGTTGCTCAAGCAGTCGCGGCTGCCTCTCCTCTTGACACCTTTCTTAGTGTCCCTTCCCCCCTCCCGCACACGAACATCAAGAGCCTCAGGTGGCGGCACGGCCTTTATCGAATATTAACTACTCGAAGAGCGTCGCCGCTTCAAAAGTGCCGCTCGCTACCCAAACAGGTGCCGAATATTTTTACGCCAGCGATCTGGAAATGAAGACGCAGACCCACACTGAAGAGACCCGGTGATAAGGCGGGAAATGGACCGGAGACCGACATCCTCGGTTAAGACGGCTTCGAGAGCCTACCGTAACCTTCCGGTATGAAGGGGTGAAGAGAAGCAGGCAGTCGGGGGAAGACGCTCGCCGGCGAAGTGAGAGGCGATGATAGGGACAGTAGACTGCAAGTCGGCTGCCGCGGCTCCGCCCCGCCCACTCCTCCCAAGCGATGGCGCCTCGCTTTCTGCCGCGACGCTAACCGACGACGACGAGAGTTCCCAGGAGGAAAGGCGAGTCCTCTAACGGCGAGCCGCCGGAGAAGTAATGAGCCGACGGTGAGAAAGGCGGGAGGGAGACTGGCGGCAGTGTGGAGGGAGCGAAGCGAGACGAAGCCGACACAGGCGCTGTGAGCTGCGTGTTTGCCGACCCGACGAGCCAAGAGCTACGGTAGTGGCGAGGCGAAAGAAGTCGAGTGGCAAGGGGGAGGCCCCCGGGGCGGGCGCCCGAGTCCGATGACGGAACACTCATCGTCGGGTACTTGAACGGAATCTGGACGCGCTAATGCCAGAAACACTCAAGTGACGTCGCCAACTTCAAGCTGACCCCTCGAGGAGGTGAGGAATGCCACAGAAATGCAAGCAGCGCACTTCTAGAAACGCAGTTATTTCGAAAGCGAGCATATTTTGGTGTTTGGATACAGACACAAAAGAAGGAGCGCGAGAGGACAGGACCGTTCCGAGGCGTGATGAGCAAGAGAGAACACGATAAGCGCCCTATGCCACGAGGCCCTCCAGAGTCTTTTTGACCTAGCAAAAAAAGCGGAAGCGGAGCCCGCGACAAATTTCAGCGCAGCTCACAGTTCTGACTAGCAAGACAGGGCGACAGAGGATTACGCACTTTGCACGACCAGAAGGTGTTTGATGCCAGTGGCTGCAATCGTGCGCATCCCTGTTGAAGCGCTAATCCGACCTCGTCTGTCGAAGTCACGGATCGACGTTCAAATCTTCGCCTGGTGGAGAAATTTTACTGCTGAAGTGCGCCTGTTGGCTGCCGAACCGCAAGAATTGGAGCAAGAGAATGGACGCGAGAATTCAAAGAAGAGAGTTAGAAACGGCTACCGTAGTCGAAAGCTCCATGAAGCGGCGGCGCAACCGAACGAACCGGTCCTCGTCTCCCGCTATGGAACTGAGCAGAAACAGCGCCTCTCTTTGAACAAACAGAAGAAGCGCGCATGAAGAGGTGGAGAAGACGACTCCACCGAAGGCTTTTCGTCCATAAGGGGAGAATGAGATGTGGGGAGGAGGAGGGAGGGAGAGGTTGAAGGTAGAGATAGTGAATCACGCCCCCACACGCCTCCCAACTCGGAAACTCCTCTTCCGACCACTGACTCACACTCATCTTCGAGGGGAGAGGCCAGCCCACCTCAGGATGGCAACTTGGGTGGGAACACCTGGATGTGGACTTGGAAGGCGAGTGCCGCCGCCGGCTCAGCTCCTCGCCGTATCCATCTCACCTTAATCCGCGAAACAAACGCACGCTTGATTCCGCCCTCGGCCCGCCGGTGCTGTGGTCGAGCCGAGAGAGGGGAGAGGGGAAGTGTCAAGCGCGCGTTTATTTCTTTCCTCCTCAAAGGGCCAAGCCGGGTGCACGGCCAAGAAGAAGGAGAAGCTGGCCGCCTTTCAAGTCGCCGCTTTCGTCCCGCACTCTGTCCATGTCCAGTAAAGACACCTTCAAAGAAGCAAGAAGCGACAGTGTCCCGGTACTCATCGAGGATCGACTCCTCCTCCTCATCGGCCTCTGTGGACACCCACCGGGCGACTTCAAACCCTGCCGTCATGGATCTCATCGAAACAAACACTCTTCTTGAGTGGCCTAATTGAGTGGGTGTGAAGAGTCTTCTAGGACCCGGTGTTTCCTGTGTCACAAAAGGACGGATAATCTTGACCGAGAGAGAAGGACGAAAGAAGGAGAGAGAAAGGGCGGAATGCCTTAGCCGCCGCCCCGCGTTTCCTCCGGGAACCCTCCACCTTCTCTTCTTAGATCCGGCAATCACTTCCGTTGCACATAAAACCTCCGTGTCCACTTCCTTTCTCCAATATTTGCCGAAATTCATAATAAACCCAGCCGCTGGCGCGTGTGGTGCCACGGGGCGCGGCTCTCTGCCAGCAAACAGCCATAAAGCTACAGTAGCCAGTTGAGTGAGGGAAGTTCCACTCCGAGGGTTCGACCTCTTTCGAAACAACAGGAAACGCGGAAGAAAGATACGGTAGCCGAGCCAGGCTTCGGAGCGCCGTCTCTTTCTGTGTGCATGTGGAGGGACGCACACACGCGCGGCGCGCACTGTGTTGGGCGCCCTCGGGGTCTTCCGATCAAAAGCGCCGCCCGCCCTGTCCCTCATTCCAATAAGCAATCATCATTAAAGACGCCTCATGCGTAGGTGGTGATAGCGGGTGATCGTCGGCGGCTCTCGTCCGCCGATCGCTCGCGCACCGCCCGCCGCCTCTCACGGATTGTGTGCTGGTCGGGCGGGGAACGAGCAGCGGGAGGAAGGGAGGAAGCGTCCTCTTCTTCCACCTCCTTCCTCGGCTCGGTACACAAGCGTGAATCGGCCTCCCTCTCAAGCCGACACTCCGGGCACGACGACTTCCGCCCCGAGAACCTGGCAGACTCCTCGGGGCCCACAGGTTTCGGACGTCGTCATGTCTAACACGATAATGGTGGCGCGGTGGTCGACGTCGACCTTTGAAGTGGCCGCGCGCCCGCCGCCCGGCGTCCGAAGCGCGGCGATTCAGAGGCCGCGGCTTTCCGCCCTCTCCGCGATCCATTGTTCTATTGAGCGACAGCGGTGAGATGAGAGCTGCCAGTCGGGTGGACATGCATGGCCACTCAGCGCGGATGAGTCTCCATGTCACCTCTGTCCTTGCACCTTGTCGACCCGGACGTGCTTACACACGCCCTTCAGCGGCTTCTCCTCCCCCTTCTTGCACAATCCGGGCTTACCGAAGAAACGGGCCTCGTCTCAAGGTTTTATGGGTATCATGACCTGACCTGTCACTGCGAATTATTACAACGGCGCTCACGCACAAAAGGGAGGGAGGGCGCGCGTATTTGCCCCTCGGCTTCCACGACGGGAGGAGAAGAAGCCGAGAGGAGAGAGGCGATGAGAGGAGGGGGCCGCCAAGAAGTGCCTCCCAAATCTCGGTACTTGCCACCCCAAGAACCAGACAAGTGGCGACCTCCGGGCACTCGAACCCGTTAAGCCATCCTTCAACTCGGTCTCCTCGCTTTGGTGGCTTCGTTCACATATTGTGAAAGCCAGAAACCACTCAGTCAAGAACATTTTTTGTTTTCAACCCGTTTCTATACGGTAAGCTGGGAGACCCGGAAAGGGGCGAGGAAGCGAGGGGAATCTCGACACCGGAAAGGGTAAAGTCGACGCAAGGTGCTTATGGATTTTCGTTTCCCGTCACCGACTCGCGACAGTCTCGAGCCGTTGATCCTCACGAAGAGATCGGAAAGGGGGTCCGTCGGCGGTGTCAAAGGCCGCCGTCGCACGCAAGAGTTGACCCGAGAAGCGCAGCCGTCTTTGGCGGACCACCTGAGCGTCGAGTATCATGCTTGAGCCTGTGCGGGCTTGTGACAATATTTAGGGGCATGGGGGAGAGAGGGAGGCGCGGGATGATCTTCCGCAAACATGGCGGTCCTCCCTCTTCTTCGCGCGCAGCCGCGGATTTCGATCAACCGCGCCTCCTCGTCGTCTGTGGCAGCATTCATTCACCTTTTGAGGTCATGCCGCCTCAGCGCCATGAACAGTCGCAAACGACCGGCACATGAGAGAGCGGGAGAACTCAATCTTCAGGCGTCGCTCCCAGACTGCCTCACTCTGAGTCAGCTTCCTGTGCCCGCTTGTCCCGCATCCACTCCCGCCTTCTTTCACGATCGGGGAGAAGGAAGATGTCGTCGAGACACTTCTTATCTCCTCCTCCCCTCTCTGCTCCCTCTTCAGCTTCACAAAAGCTCCTTTAACTGATTACCGTGTGTGGGGAGGAGGACGCACGTCTGTGTGCGCTGCCTCGACCAGGTTATCATTTTGGCAAATCCCCGCGGGGTGGCGGATCATCTCGTGGGCGCCCCGAGCAGTGAGGCCCTGCCTGTCTTCCAAGCTGATACACCGATGCATACACCATCGACCGAATGGAGGCAGACGCTTCTCACACGGAGGGGGTAACGGTATCCGATGCACGACGACCGGGGGACCGTGTCGCCTCCAAATGCGTGTTTCCGTTTTCGTCTTTGAAAGCGAAACGAGCGCCGGGTTTCGGTGTGTGTGGACGCCGTAGGAGGAGCGGCAACGACGAGCACAATGAGATGGCAATTTCCCGCTTGAAAGAAGCTGCACACGAAGGAGGAGAAGGAGGAGGAGGAAGGGGGCCCTGTTACAGTAACGGGTGGCGGCACGGGCGCGTGAATGCTCGGCGGACGAGAGGCGAAGAAGCGAAGAAGAAGAAGACGCCGCCTGTTTGCGCTTCCCAAACAAGGCGTCCCTCACCAGGAATAGTCAGCGACTGCCCCGTAAAATGAGGACCCCCGCGGGGCTGCCAACACGTTCACAAAAAGATTAGAAAATAACTTAGAAACTTTAGCAATGCCCAGAATGATGAGCCAAGAAGTGCAATAGAATAAAGAGAAAAGCAAGAAAGAGCGAGCCGATACCTGAACGATGTCAATTGCGCGGGCATCCAACGCAGCTTATCATTGGCGACCGAAGGCAAGGAATTGCGCGAACACATCGACCTCTGAGGAGGGCGCCGCCGCCACGGACCATCTCGGCGTTTTGATGGCCGACGGAAGGAGCGTCGGCGGCGTCTCGGACCATTCCCTGCCGGCGGGCCGAGCAATCAGTAGCCGCGAGCGTGTCTATCAAACACGAAGAATTTCAGCAAGAAAATCCTCTCTAATCGGGAGTTAGAGTCTTTCCAAAACGACTTAGAACGTCCTTGTTGATGAGTCGCTAGTGTGGAATCATCGGAAGCTCTGATCATGACAAACTGGGAGAGGTCACGGAGAGGTGAGGTCGACGCCGGATTGGGGAACTGGGAGCAAAGCCCCTGGTCGGCCGAGAACAGTACCCTTATCTTATGAAAACATTGGCGCTCGTCGTGTGGGGCTCGCGTGTGAATAGAAATAGCAGCGGGGCACTGGCCACGCGCATCAGTAGCTTATCACTCGTCAACCTTCCGGTCATAAACTGGTCTTCCTCGCCTGCACCCACAGTAATCCGAAGTGAAACAGCAATTACAAAATCATTTTCTACACACCATTATCCGCATGAGAACTGTGACCAGTGCCTTCTTTGGGTCCAGATATCATCTCTATGAATTCGTCGTTCAGACTATTCAGCAGTTCCCGGATTCTTTCAACGCAATGACGCCCGACGTCGCACCTGTCTCAGTTATTTCGAGGAGGGGTTCCTCCTGGGCGCACGCCAGCTCAGCCCCCTAAGCCTTCGCTAAGCCCGTTTATCAGTGATGGTTGGGTGCTTCCAACAACGGCTACTTAGCAGCTCGAGGCCGAGGTGGCGCCCCGTATCGCGTGCCATCCTCGTCCGTGAGCACCTTCGAAGATGATACGCTTCCGGCTGTCCACTCGCTCGGGTGAGGGACCTTGAGGGGCTAGAGTGAGAGTTGCTCTTGTGTGCACTCATGAAGAGGCGAGAAGGGGGTGAACGGGGGATGAATGGTCGCACGCCGAGGGGGCAAGAAAACCAAGGCAGCTAAGGAGCTTTCGTCGCCCCGTTCTAAGCTCACGGCGCCTTCACCGTAGAAGCGAGACGTCGCGCGAGGAAGCGTCAATAAGCGATCACTAATACGAGACGGTTGACTGAAGAGATTATGTAGCTCGTCGCCTCGAGGGCCGCGCCCGGGAACTGCTGGAGACTTTCGACCTCAAGTTGGAGAGGGCATTAAACATCCGAGTGAATCTCTTGACACTTCAGAAATCTCTTTTTTTGCAGCGTCGGTGGCGTGTTCACTCAGCAGCTAACAACACGCGCAGTGATTTCAGGATCGTGTATGTACCTCAACAGACCATTTGCCGCTTCATATCGCCGAACTTCTATCCACATTTGTGATTAGCAATGAAGCTTCATTAAAAAGATGAAAGAAAAAGAATTTAGGCCACTTCTTTTACTGAAAAGTCTTCTTTAATGGCTGAACGACAGTGTAAGCGGCGTCACTGAAGAGAAACACGAGTTGAGACATCCGAATATGCCTTCTTAGCAGAATTCCACACGAGTGCCTGTAACTGCAATCAAAAGATCGTACACATGTCGAGTGTTCGACCCCTTTCTAACACTGATTGCTAGCTCTCCAAGAAGATTCATTTGTCGATTCTTGTGGGGTGCCTAGAGGGGTCGTTGTAATGGGACCACTTTGGTACCGACTCAACCCTTGTCTAATAGTTCCCTCTCTATCAGCATTCCAGAATTTCGAAACTCTACCATGAGTGTTGTGGTGGTGAGAATGCCTTTTGGGGTCTCTTACTCACTGCCATTGGTGCTTCTTGAACATTACAGCCTTCACTCGAGCAGTTTTAGCTGACTCGCCCCTTTTTTTCTTTCAATCAAAGACGGCCACTCGATGTTCCAAATGCTTTGTAAGGAAACGCTGTCCTAAAAGGCATCACTTATCCATGACGGCGAGCGCGCTCGACGTGGGTCCCGAGACTCAAGGGCTGCCGAGGGAAGGAAAATTGATTTTTTGCTTCTCTTGCTCCAAAAGCGGCGCCACACTTCGGGGCGGCGCGGCGCTGGAGACTCGGCGCTCTCCCCTCTTTCCCTCTTCCTCCACTCCATCCTCTGGAGCTCTTCGCACACAAAATACTCCACTTTCATGTTATCCCTTTTCCAAATATTGGTCCAGAATTATCAACAAAAACGTCACTCTTGAAAGAAAAAGTTTCTCTTGAAGCTTTATGGTTCTTTTGTCTTTCCGATATTACCTCGCGACAATCTTCCATAAGGCATTGTGTACAGAATATTCATCACAGCATCGATAAACAGCAACATTCACGCTTCTTTTGCCGATGATTGGAGAGGCGCTCCCTTCACCCATTCGTTTCAACCGATTTCGCAATGTTCTAGCTGGCCCGGTCCCCTCGCCTGCTGTGTGTTCGTGTGCCAGAATGTCAAGTCCCCCGTATTTCTGACGCGTCGCGACACTCTCTGCATTGTGGCGAGGCGAGCGCGAGGCAAAACCTTGAGCGAGCGATTGTAGGGCTTCACCACCACTGCCTCGGCGGCTGAGACACCATGTCGCTGAAGCAAATCGTCGGCCACAGTGAGTTTCCATTTCAACAATAAAGACTTCTAGAACTGATCAACGACGTGATTCGTCCGCTGAAGAAGGAAGGCAAGGGAGGCGGATGGAACGTCCTCATCGTCGACCGCCTGGCCATGCGCATGCTCAGCGCCTGTTGCAAGATGACCAACATTATGCAGGTTAGCTTCATCATCAATAGCCACATAATCTTCATCTCAGGAAGGCATTACGATTGTTGAAGACCTGCAGAAGAACCGCGAACCACTTCCACTTCTTGATGCCATCTACCTTATCGCCCCGACCAAGGAATCGGTAGTGGAAGCAATTAGATAAGATATTCGAGAGTTTCAGATCGATCGTGTTATTCACGACTTCTCCATGCGTGCACAATACAAATGCGCGCACATTTTCTTCACTGAAGCTTGTCCCGATCAGCTTTTCTCTAATCTCACCAAGAGTAATGCTGCTCGCTACATCAAAACCCTCAAGGAGATCAACATCGCCTTCACTCCTTACGAGTCGCAGGTCCGACAACATGACAATTGTTCAGTCTCTCAGGTTTACTCTCTCGACTCTCCAGACACCTTCTTCCTCTACTACAATGCTCAACAACAAGGGGGATTGACTACGAATTTGGAGAGGATCGCCGAACAGATCGCGACTGTTTGTGCAACTCTCGGAGAGTATCCATCACTCCGGTATTCTTTCTTTTCTGATGACTCACTTCCATAGATATCGTGCCGACTTTGAGAGGAACGTTGAACTTGGCCATCTTGTTGAGCAGAAGCTCGATGCCTACAAGGCCGATGACCCTTCGATGGGCGACGGAGCGGAGAAGGCTCGCAGTCAACTGATTATCATTGGTACGCCTCCATTGCTAATTTTAAGAGCGAAGCTAAAAAGTCCCGCATTCGTGTGCATTTTGACGAGCTCATGTCTCATGCCGCGGCACGGGTCGATAGTCTCTTCCTTCTTCCTCGTCTCTTTGCCGTTTGGCCCGGAGCGCCTGAGATGGCGGGCGCGATGGTGGAGGCTTCCGGAACAATTGCGCACACGCTGGAGAGTGCAAGCCAGGCAGGGAGAGAGAACTCGACGGATCGATGGCTGGGGACGCCCCTCAAGCGTGCGAATCCGTCCCGACCCCCGCGACAATCGCTCCCTCTGGGTGCCCATGAATGCAAAAGGAGACACCCGACAGGATAGATCAAGTCGTTTTTAGATCGCGGCTTCGACCCGATTACACCGTTGCTCCACGAGCTCACACTTCAGGCGATGACTTACGATCTCATAGAAGTCGACAACGACGTCTACAAGTACGAGACTGGTGGTGGCGAGAGTGTGGACAAAGAGGTTCAGTGAAAACCGTTGTGTACTTCAACGCCATTTCAGGTGTTGCTTGACGAGAACGACGATTTGTGGGTGGACAATCGTCACAAGCACATCGCCATCGTCTCTCAAGAAGTGACGAAGGGCCTGAAGAAGTTCTCCGACTCGAAGATGGGCATGAAGGCTGACGCGAAGAGCATCAAGGACCTCTCAATGATGATCAAGAAGATGCCGCAATACCAAAAAGAGCTCAACAAATTCAGCACGCACTTCCATTTGGCTGAGGAATGCATGAAGCACTATCAGTCGGGCGTGGACAAGCTCTGCAAAGTCGAGCAGGCAGGATCCGATATAAGGAAGCATTCTCTCTTTCCAGGATCTGGCTATGCAAGTTGACGCTGATGGCGAACGTGTGAAGGACCCGATGAAGCTAATGGTGCCGTTGCTCATCGACCCGGCCGTCCGTGTTGAAGACCGCCTCCGTCTTATCCTTCTTTACATTCTCACCAAGAACGGTTAGCAACAACTTATTTACCTTTTCAGCATACGCTCAACAAAAACTTTCAGATCGATATGATGGCAGAAAGGAACTGGGTTTGGAATCAAATCAATTCGCAAGAAAACCACTTGCTCAGCTGCTTTTCTCTCTGTTTCGCAACTTTTGATGCTTCAAAATTTCGGGGGACCTCTCTAAACTGTTCTTTCATGCTATCCTTTTCAAATTCACACAAAAACTTTCCTTTATTTCAGGAATCACGGACGAGAATCTCAACAAGCTGCTGCAACACGCCAATGTTCAAATGGCGGAGAAGGAGACCATCACGAATGCTTCCTATCTCGGCCTCAACATCACTATTGACGTGCGTCACACAAATTCGATTTCCCCCCGTCGTGCTGAGGCTCGAACAAAACAATTGTTTCAGCAGAACCGCAAGAAGGTCTGGCAGCCAACTCGCAAGGAGCGTCCCCACGAACAAGTCTACCAATCCTCACGATGGGTACCACTCATCAAGGACATCATGGAGGATGCCATCGACGATCGTCTAGACATGAAGCACTTTCCTTATTTGGCCGGTCGTCAAAGCAATCAGCAATATCGGTAAGGGCTCCCTCACTTTTTCATTGTTTCTTTACAGCGCTCAACCATCTGCTCGATATGGACAATGGCACAAGGAGCGTGGTCAGAACGCAGCCATTCGCTCTGGCCCTCGCCTTATCATCTTCATCGTTGGTGGCGTTACCTACTCCGAGATGCGATGTGCTTATGAGGTTCGCAATTTCGAGCTCATAAACAGCTTCGTCAGGTGACAAAAGACAAGAAGCCGTTCGAAGTGATCGTCGGCTCGGACCAAATCATTACGCCTGACAAGTTCCTTGGCAACCTTCGAGAGTTGAATAAGCCGCGTGGTGACTGACACCGTCTCGCCTTAGTATTTTCGACTTCTTCAATGACGCTTTTTCTCTTTCTTTCATAGCTTGCATAGTTTCTTGGCTTGCTTGATTTTTGACCATAATTGCTCCTCGCATCTTAGTTGCCTGCATGCATTCTTCATTTCTTCTTGATTGTTTTCCACAAGCTTACTCAAATCGACGCTTATTCGCATAACTAGGTTGTGACAAACTGAAGAGGTTGTGCATAAGTTTTGTCGTTAAAAGTCCATAATACGGCAGCTTTTGTGGTGTAAATAGACATTCTATTCATTCAGCATCGGGGTAGGCTTTTTCCTTCTAGTGAGCAAGCATGTAGTCAAAGCATTGTACATGAGGTTGTGAGCACCGATTCCTCTGTGGTAGTGATTGTCTCTTCCGCAATACTCTCACTCTACACTGTCTCGGAGATCATAATTTATTTATACTTTTTTTTGAAGTTTTCATTACTGCTTTGTACCATTCTCCTTGAGGTCTGCTGCTTGCCTAAGAACTATTTAGTTTTCATGGCGACTTCGGCCTCGCTTTGTGAAGAACAACCAACATAACATTCCTGCACATTCTAGTCATTTTCGTTTAAACTTTGTGGCTTACAGATAAATCTCTTTGGTGTATTCTTGTGATCGCGCTTTCAAGTTTATTCCGGCTCGAAGATGCTCCGAACAAAACAGAAGAGATGATAGCAATTCGGACGAATTGAAAGATGAGAAGGCGTAGCACGACTGTGAGCGGGGGAACTTGACTTAGACTTCGCAGACTAGTGGATTAGTTGTGGCATTAAGTGTACAAAAATATTTTTTTGGATTTTCGTGTCGTTTAGGGCGAGTTGTGCTTGAAGGTTCTTTGGGCTTGAACGAAGTTCGTAGGAGCGATAGTCTACTCCTCTTCCTCCTCTTCCTCCTCCTCTTCTTCTTCTTCTTCATCTTCCTCGACCTCCTCTTCCTCTTCGACCTCTTCCTCCTCAACGACTTCCTCCTCGGCTACCTCCTCCTCAGCAGCAGGCTCCTCCTCCTGAAAAATACGTCTGAATCTTGAAATGCTTTACCTTCACTGGTTCGTCTTCGGCTTCATTCTCAGGCTCAGGTTCGGGTTCGCTCTTCGACTTGACGGACTGGGCGTCGACCTCGCTGTGCTTGGCCGATTCGCGCTCCTCGAACTTCTTCTTGTAGTGACCGAAAGGATCGACCGAGGAAGCGGAACCCGGAGGCTTGTTCTCCTCCCATTCCTTGAGAGCCGTCTCGTACTCGTCGACCCTGTAATTATGCATCGTCAATCTCTTTTTGTGTTCCGCTGCAACGATTTTGGAAGCACCTGCACCAGTTGTGCAACTCTTTTCTCCCCCCTCTTCACTTCCTAGCAACTCCTAGGTCCTCACGCCATGCTCTCAGGGCCTCATCCGAAGAGCTGAGAGAGGAGAGAGAAGCTCTCCGAGTCTCCGTTTATTCGCAGAGACTCGCCCACTCACCCGACTCACCCGTACCATCCGCCTCCGCCTACCGTCCCCGCTTGCTAACAAACGCTTCTCGACACCAATTTGTTTGTTTCCGAGTCATTCAACGCCGGCACCCACTCACCATTCCTTCTTCCAGCCAGCCTTGGAGATGGTGTTGCGGGGCGTTCCGAAGTTGGTCATTCCCTTCTGCGAGGCGAGCTTGTTGGTTCCAGATTGGAGGGGCACGATTCCCTCGGACTTGATCTTCAGGTCCTCAGGCACCGGCTTGCTGTCCTGCTCAAGAGGTCAAGAGAGTCTTGTAAAGTCACCTTCGTGTGCGGAAGAACGTCACGAACTTTCAGGAAACCACCAGTACCGGCTTGAGTGGCAAATTTGTTCTGTCCCGAGTACCACGGGGTGAACTCGGTACCACGGCGGAGGTTGTCTTCCCTGTATCAGACTTTACAGAATACAAGAAGAACGCACGAGAAGCCGATGCCCTCGATCTCGGTGGTAGCCTGTCGGACGGCGCCGACGCCGGGAGGTGCGCGCATACCGAGCTGCGAGGCGAACATGTTCGTTCCATACTGATAGCAGAGGACGCCGTGAGTGCGACGGTCGTGGGGAAGACGACCGCGGATGTTCGCTACTTGGTTACGATGCGATCCCATCGACGTCTGTAACCCTTGAGCGTCTGTTTTCTCGTCTTTTCTTCTTCACAGAGAAATTGCCCGGATACCGGAAATCCCTCCAAAGCCTCCCCGTGTTTGCATTCGGCCGCTCCAGCTCGAAGAAAGAAAGAAAGAGAAAGAGGCGAGGGGACGGTGTACATTCGAAGCGCTCAATAAAAAACTGATCGCCGCACCTCTCCAGCCTGGGTGGCGAGTCCGTAGTCTCCGGACTGCTTGGGCAGCATCTTCTCGCCCTCCTTGTCCAGAATCGTCTCCCAGTCCTTCTTGTAGGTAATCTTCGGCACCTGAACGTAAACAATGAAGAGTTCTTCAAGGAAATGAACCTGGTTGCGGCTGGCTCCCACGGGCGTCTCTCCCTTCTGCGAGGCGTAGAGGTTCGTGCCGCATTGCACTCTCAGCACGTTCTCACTTCGACGATCGGGCTCGAGGTATCTGAAGAAGCGGGATAACACACCTTTGTCGACATACCCAAGCTGCTTGTCCTTGATGATGTTCCATCTCGGCATACCGGGCGCCGTCATTCCCTTCTGAGAGTCGAAACGGTTCGTCGCCGCCTGGAGCGAGAGGAAGGCATGGCCGCCCTTCAGCTGCTCGAGAGTCCACTTCTTCTTCGCGCCACTGTGGCCAGAGCTCTCGTAATCCTAGAAAAGGATTGAGAAGGAGAAAGGCGCAACTCACGTCCTCACCCATGGCTGCCGCGGTGCCCGAACTGCGTGGATGTGGCGGGGATGAGCTTGAGGGATGTGTGGGGGTGCCGAGACCGGTCTCCCCCTCCACGGCTCCTCCTTCTCCACGTTTTGAGTGCTCGTCAAACAGTCTCCTGACGCGGCCCTTCCACCCTTCGCTCCCTCGGCTTCCCCCACTTCCCTCATTTCCGATCAAGCAAAAAAGCGACTGTGAGGCTAAGCAAGACGAGGGCTACCGAGAACCTCCGCCTGCAACGAAAACAAAGTTTTTGTCCAGTAATGACCCCGATTCAGCGGTAAACAGGTGGATTCTTTAGTGATCTTTATCCATTCGCCATCAATTACACGAAGCAAATTCGGATAAAGGGCACATCCCTGACATGCGAACCGAAGCGATTTATTAGTTGCTGAGAAGTTCCCAGCCGATCCTCCACCCCGTCCAAGTTCTCAGGAGTCCATCAAAGAGAACGTCCAAGTGTTCTCGCTCGGTCATCCATTGTTCATGGCATTGCGGGGAGTTGCCGTGTCTCTGATGGGCGGCGGCGGGTGTGCGGTAGGCGGCAGATGTCCGCCGGTGGTGTTGGCGCTGGAGCGTGGGAGAGCACGGCGGGCGCCCCCACGCAGCCACCGTATCCGTCACCGACTCTGCCAGTCCCATTCACCCATCGATGGCCGTTCTCTTCCTCCCTTCTATACCGGCCACACGCGCTCCCACGCCAATCACGCCGACGCGCGCGTTGCGTTGACAATTGCGCGCTGGGCGCAAGCCTGCACATCGGGACGCGCGCCTCCTCCTCATCATCCCCGGCCCCCGAAGAGAATAGACACGGTACGGGTGAATTGCAAGATGATGTGAGTGAAGATAGATGTCCTCCCCAGCCCCGTGCAAGGCCTTGGCGCATCACCAAACACAACTGGCCTCTCTTTCCCCACACACACAGTGAGATAGTGTAATGCTAACCAAGCAACTCGCGGATAATCCAATTAGTCTCCAACCCCCTGCCCCACGTGTATTTGCACAGTTCCGCCGTGTTGTAATTTGGAAGGTCGTCGTGTCAGTCGTCTCTCTCAAGCTATTCAGCGGAAGCCGCCGACGCGGGTTGAAAGTGTCGAATGTGACACCGGCGATTGTTGGCCTCCTCCCTTCCTCTCCCTCTCCGGTCTCTCGGGAGCAGCGCCTTCTTTGCTTACCGCTGACGCAACCGTCGGCGCCTCGCGTCGGTCACCGTCGGAAACCCACAATTCCACCATTATGGCCACCACTTTGATTAGCGATGCCGCGGCACCACTAAGCGGTCACACAACGAGCGGAGGAGAGCCACCCAAACAAACGTGAAAGAGTCGCCACGCATGCCGGATTAGGCGTTAAAATCCAGTTAACACCTCTTTGCCCTTCCGCCCCCTACACAAAGGGCTACTGTAGAGCATCGACTAGCCGCCTAAAGACTATGGGCCTCCAGTCCTTTAGTTTAGGGTCGGTTTCCCAAGATCGCCTAACTTATTGGGATCTGAGAATTTGTAGCGACCGCAAAGTCCGGAAGTGTCACAGACCAAAGAGGACATCTGGATGAGCTGCGACTTGGGAAGAGGCGATGTTCCTCTCAAGTTGCTTGGGAAAGTCCGCTTTCTCTTCGACGTGCCGCCGCCGATGTTCGCCACTTCCTTCGCATCGGGATTATTGGGATTAGATCTCGAAACTCTTTGATGCGAGTGGTGTCACCGACTTTAGTCGGGAATCGCTATTCTGGGAAAGTTTTTTCGCCTTGGTGCCACGTTGCCATTTCTTGTGTTACCGTACGAATGCTTTGTTTTGTTGACTCAATTAATTTGGCAATGGGTCGATGATCTTAGTGAAGAGGCAGGTGTCTTGAGGGCCCCTTACTCACCTCTCCCTAATAGACTCCCATGAGCAGAAGTCAAGACAAAGAGCGTGGCGCCTCCACGCTCTACGGGTGGTCTCTCTTATTTCCTCTCCCGGTCTTCATTCTTATTTGTCGCAATGCTCAATAATCTCAAAGCGTGGAGCTCACTGGGGACGGTTTGCAAAGTGACAAGCATAACGAACGACTATTGCCAAAGGCAAGACACGCAGGTGCGCTACGACTTCCTCTTCAGGGGTCGCTCGCTAAAAGTTCTAATCCTGCGATTATGCAAGACAGACTCTCGGAAATGTTTCGTCTCTAACGAACCATGCCATCTCCGCTACTGTCCTCTCGCGAGGTGCTAAGTGTTCCAGCCCAAAACCCATGTCGCACCACCAGTCAGGTCTCGCTTATTTTTGCTACTCTCCTAGGTTTCTAGCTGTCCACTGCTGAAAATTTTCATTCTTTTTTCTCTCCTGAGGAGTTCTTTTCACATATATGCGAAAGCTTCAAATCCCAATCCCGTTTGATGCGGGTCTTCATGGTTCTCGCTCCCAGTTTCGATCAGAATTGGATAATAAGCGTGAGGGGGAGCAGCAGTTCTCCCCTCGCAGCTCCCCGGGAGTTCCTTGAGGAGGGAGGGCAATCCCTTCACGCCTCAACGAGCTCGATGAACACTTCGCATGTGCTCACTGCCCTGCCCTTCCTCGGCCTTCGACCTCAATTGATTTGCACCGGCAAGCGTGAACAATCCTCTCTCAATCGCTGATCCTTCCTTGTTCGTGGTCACTCTTTCTTGTCTTTATGTGTTTATTCACCGAGTCTGCCCTCCAGCGGCCTTTCGTTTTCCTCGTCGTCCAGACTCGGAACCCCCCGCCCCTTTTGTAGGCGTCGGCGCCGCCCCCCGCACAACACCCATCGCCCTCAACGCGCGGCAGTCTTCCCCCACACTCAGGGATGACCCCCTTGTTTCTTCCTTCTTTTTCCTTTCTCCTTCCCGGCTTGCGGCTTCTCATCACACCTTTTGCTTACGTCCTTATGTGTCATCCTGAGAGCGTGGCTTTCGGCCTCCAATTCTTTTCCATTTACAGTATGCTACACTGATCTCGAGGGCCAAGCAAGAAAGTGAGGAAGCCGCATCATGACTAAAGCCGTCGAGTTTTTCGTGGCTCTGGCGCTTTTCCTCGTCTCGAGGACTCCTGCCGATGCCAAGTTTCTTCCAGGTAAGCGCGCCTCTCCGCGCTCGACACAGTGACACGCAGAATTTACGAGGGGGTGCCGGGGGTCTGGCTGGGGTGCGAATGTTGTGACGAAGCGGCAGAGGCGAAGAAGAAGAAGAAGAAGACGATGTTGTGTTGCAGGTCCGTGCAAGACTTCCTCTTGTCTCAACAACGCGACATGTCATGAAGGCGTCGACAACAATCACTGGTGCAGGTGCGTGTGCGCTTTTTTCTTCTTCCTTGAACTTTCCTCCTCGCTTTCATCCCATCCGGACGTCTTTTGTGTGCGCTTTTTTAGTTTCTTCTCACTTCCATTGTTCGCAACTGAACGGTGCGCGTTTGGCATTATCACTCGGGTCTCATCTCTCCTTCTTGTTCAGCCTTTCGCCTCAAGGGGCCAGCACAACCTTGAGGGAACGCGCAGCGGGGCGTGAAGGTGCGCGCGTAAGGCGTCGATTGTAGATTGAGGCTGCTGAGGAAAAGAGGGAGAGGCGAGACTCACACTGATAAGGCGAAGGTCTTCATTAGAGAAGAGGAGGGAGAGACAAGGACGATGAAGAAGTTCGGGGAGGGTCGCGTTCCCATGCTTATCGTTCGCCTTCGTGTTTGCGCTCTTCATCCAAGTACGAGAGAGGAGTGGAGCATCGCATGGCTCGCACCTCCCTCTCGTTGCCCATTTCGCATCATCGCCCGGTCGTCGTCGAGGCAGCAAACATTTCACCTTCACACACAACCGAGGGCGATCGGCGTCGCCCAATTTTGGTCAATGATGGTTTTATTGGCACCAGATCACTCGGGGGTCTCCTTTGAGGTGCGCTGGCCGCCGTCTCCGGGTCCGCGTGTTTCCGTCGCGAGACTCAACCCGCGAAAGTGCGAAGTCTGCGAAGCGAAAGCGAATTTTTGGAACGGATTGAGAATAGAGGGGGAAAGGAGGGATGATGGAAGAAAATGAAAAAGAGGTTCTCATGCCGAGCGCCGGTTCTTCTTTCATAGGCGCCTCGTTTTTGGACCTCGTCGAAGGGGAGCGCATGAGTGTGAAAGAAAAACTCCTGCTCCTTGTTCCGATCGGAGGATCATGAAGGGAAGTCTTATTCTTGGGTGATTAGCAATGGCGAGGGCAGTCATACGGCCAAATCGGGCGCAGTCACCTCGAGATTCTATCTTGGGAGGCGCCGATAGTTGTGACCCGGCAGTGGCATGCCTACCCGTTGCGCAATGAGACCACCACACACCTCAAGTGTCAATGGCTATCTGTTGTACGAAATTTTAAAGTCTGATTGTGAGAACTTCTGTGAGGTTGCAGTCCTTCTTTTCAACAAAAAGTATTATTATTTCGCTTTGTGAAATCCTTTGGAGCATTGCATCTATGAGGTTCTTTGCAGATGTCCGGCGCACTTCTCCGGCGACCGATGCAACTACTCGCCGTGTCAGAGTTTCTGCAACAACGGCGCCGACTGTCAACGAAGAGACGGAGAGTTGAAGTGTCTCTGCAAGCCAGGTACGCGTTTTCTGGCGAATCCTCCAGGGTGACCCAGCGTATTTTCCCGCATTTGCGCATTCTTCTTCTCTGATTTATGCCTCGTCCATATGCGACATTCGTCCTCGGGTCAGTGGATGGCACGCGGAGTTGAGAAAAGGCGCAGGCTGGGAGAGGGAGGGATTCCAATGTCGACTCTTCATCAATCAGCGTCGCCCCTCGGTCACTCTCTCCTCTCCGTCCCGAGGTTCACGCGTCGAGGTGCAAGGCAAGCGAGGGCCATGCAGAACAACTCATTCTTCGTCGTGGTCGCTGGCCTTTCTGCCGCCGCTGAGTCGCCGTTGGCTGAGTCACACGCATGTCGGTCATCTCCTTCTCCCCCTCCTCTGCCTCCTCCACTGCGCTCCTCCAATAAGTTGGGCGCCTCGAAGATGAAGGAGGGAGAGAGGGCGAGTCTGGCGGCGTTTCGAGGTCGCGACGGGCAGCCGCCACTCCGTTGCACCTCTTTGATCGCGGTTTCGCTCTCTCTTTTCCACAACGAACCGCGGCCGTCAAGGCCTTTCGCCGGGCCCTTTGGCTCTCCTCCTTCCAGCCGCGCCTCAAAACGGCAACACGCATGAAAAAACTCGGCAATAAAGGGTAATAGGAGCGCTTTTTGTGCATGCGAATGTAAAAAGCTCCAGCCGCCCGCGCACCAAGACGACCACACAACGAGTTCTTCGTCCTCAGCGCTGAAAATGAAGAGGGAGTTGATGATGGGAACATTCCCTTCAAGGCACGCAGAAACATCTGACAGCCAAACAAGCAAACAGCCAAACAAGCAAAAGCAATTCAGGATGGACCGGACAGTTCTGCCAATTCGCCGTGCCAAACGCTTGCCGGCCTAATCCATGTGGAACACACGGAGACTGTCAGCTCACTACCGCCTCCTTCGACAACTTCAAATGCAAATGCCATAACGGCTGGTCAGGTACGTTAATCCTTTTACTTCTTCAATACAAAGGCAAAAAGGGGGTCGAAATTGGAAAAAAAAGGGACCCTGCCTCATGCTGGAATCGAACCAGCGACCTTCTGTTTACTAGACAGACGCTCTGCCACTGAGCCAATGAGGCGCTGGTCGGGGCCGATCAGTCGATCACTGTGTCGTTGCGCTGCTTTGATCCCCACTGGATGAGATAGCCTGCTCCTTTTTTGGGGCCCTGACGAGAAGTCCAACTCATCAGCGCCCGTCTCGTTTCGTCCTCCTTCCTTTCTGGCCTCGCATGTGAAATGTCAACAGAAAAGAAGTGAGCCCGGGTGATCGGGTACAATAGCCCATTTCTTCGCTGAAATCACCTGTCTTGAGTATCGGTCGTTCGTCCACGAATTCCTTATTTCTCTTTCGGGGGTTATTTGAGGAGTCTTGATCGAGGGCTTGAAGTGACACGTAAGGGATTGGCTGACGGAGGACTGGTCAGGCGCGGGAGCAAAGGCGCGCCGCCAAAAGACGAAGAGACAGCGCACAGCTGCACTGTCCGTCTCTCCTCCTTCCAACCAGCCGGCCATTTTGAATTCTTCTCCTGAGCACAAAAATTGTCTAATCCACGAGGGAAACGGAGGTTCGCGAGACCGAGTGGCGGCACCCTCGAACTGTGGACGCAGTGACGGAATGAACGACGTTCGGAAATGGCCCCCGTCCTCTTTGGCAGGCAGATAATGTGATGGGGCACTCTCTCAGACCGCGCATCAAAGGGAGGGAAAGTTTTGGTTAGGCCACGGTCCCCTCTCCCTCTCCGTCCACTCTCTCAGGGGTTATTGGGTGGCAGTCATGGGAGACTCGTGTGGGTCCAGGCGGCCACTCTTTCAACTCTCGACCCGCGCCGATCCGATTGCCTCTCCAAAAACGATACGCTCGCTAGATCAACGCATGTCGCAATCCTTTATCCCCGCCTCATAAGTTTGGGATCCCCGGCCATCGGCAAGGTTCTTTTGAATGCAGAAGAAATGGAAGAAACCCTTATGACAAGCAGTCTCAAACTTCAAGTTCAAACGCTGTTTTCACTTTCTTTGTAATCAGCCCAGCCGTTCGACCGCCACGCGACCGCCTTCTCAGCGCCATAAAATAGAAACTCCCTGGGAATCGCGGCGACACTCAAAAAAGACTGCACCCTCTACCGTACGGTCCAGACTTTCGCCCCTGAGTGACCCTCGAACGTCGGCTGTATGAAATACGCGCGAAAGTTTCTGTTCGAAGTGTCGCATGGAGCGTCGAGGCTCCGGACGGGCTGCTCGCGCGCGCCGTCTTCGTGATTGATGCCGAACGTGTGTGGAGCGGGGTGGCGATAGTGCGATTAGATCGGAACGAAGACAGCCTCTGAGTGTTCGCTCACCAACTTGCTTGCTCCATTGAGGCAGCGTGAGGGGGCAGAAGAGCAGGCGCGACGCCTCGCCTTCCCTCCTTCCCTCCTTTCCTCCTCGACTCCAAGGGACAGCGACGACGATAAATCCCGCTGAGGAGTCCCAAACAACGCGCATCAATCAGCGCGCTCCCGTTTTTCTGCACACGGCGCTCCTCACCTAATCGCACTTTTTATTCGACAACTGAAGAGTTAGAACCCGTGAAGAGTGGGAGAGGGTGATAAGCTGCCATTAAAATGCCACTCTAGCTCACACTTAATCCACCGCAGCACTCTCCTCATTGTCCAGAGAAGAGAAGAAGTATCGCGCGTCGCAAATCAAGTGTCCCCGTGAGAGCGTCCGAAGAGCTCAGTGGTGGCATGGCACAAGCTGTTCCAGCGAAGTGAAAAGCGAGTGAAGTACTACGCCCGAGGGTTTAGTTCTCGTGGAGGTCGTGCAACCTCGAGGATTAGACATGTCGTGTCCTTGTGGTAAAGAAGGGCCAGGCGGGCACTTGCATCCTCTTCCTCTAGTCTCCCACACTTTTCTTCTCGATTCGCATCAATCGTTTTGAGTCTCCGCCCGGTCCTTCGTTAGGCGGGCGCTGATCGGGGGAGCGGCACCGAAGAGACCATCCACATGCTGAAGAATTTCAGGCGAACGATGCAGCATCCGAAACGGATGCGACACCTTCTCTTGCGAGAACGGCGGCACATGCATTGCTGGTCCTCACAACCAGCTACCGAAGTGCATCTGTCCGAGTGGCTTCCGCGGTGCCCACTGCAACATCGACATCAACGAATGCGAGAGGAATCCCTGCCTGCATGGAACATGCAAGAACACGGTACACCCTTCTCTTGAGAACTCCTTATGTCTGTTCAGTATGGCGGCTATCGATGTGTGTGCCAACATGACTACGGTGGACGCGAGTGCGAGCGAGGGCTACGTGAAAACGAGTGCTCAGTGGACGAACCTCGAAAACAGTGCAAGAACGGCGGCTTTTGCGACCATTCCAGTGCCACTTCGAAGTGCGTCTGTCCACCAATGTTCCAAGGTGAGTGAGATCACGCGCGCCCGTATTGTTTGCCCAGCGCCTTTTGTTCAACCATTGCGTGATTTGGGCCTGAAGTGTGGATGGAGGGAGGCTAGCGTTTTCGGGTGTTGGTCACTTCTCGAGTGGCCTGAGAACGGGAAACCGTCGAAAACTACCGTCTCCGACCTTCGCGCTCCTCGCAGTTCATTGCATGTGAATGCGATTTCTCAGGGAGAGTGCGGAAATGGGCTGAGAACGCGCGAACGGCCGGCTGACACAGTATCTCTTTCAGGCGACTTCTGCGAGGAGGATGTGGACGAGTGTCTTACCAATCCCTGTGAGAATGGCGGCACCTGCATGAATGATCATGGCGGCTTCAAGTGCCAGTGCGTCTTTGGCTTCGAGGGCGAGACTTGCCGCGAGAACCGCAATGAATGTGCCGATAATCCTTGCCATGGAGGAGCCACTTGTGTTGACGGCATCGCCAAGTTCTACTGCAACTGCCCGCCAGATCGTGTCGGTAAGACGACAGTTTGAAAATGAAAAAAAAAACTAAAATAATTAGGAATGCTCTGCGAACTGGAGAATCAATGCGAGACACGCAATGTCTGCAAGAACGGCGGACTTTGCAACGCAAATCCAGTGCACGGCAACACTTCCTGCATTTGTCCAACCGGCTTCCGTGGAGAATTCTGCGAGATCGACGTGGATGAATGTTCGGAGTTCTCATTTCCCTGCGAACACGGCGGCACTTGTGTCAACGACGAGGGATCGTATCACTGCGAGTGCGTGCCGGGCTATGAGGGGCCGACCTGTGAGAAGGACATCGATGAGTGCGCCAATGTGACCTGTTACAATCACGGAACTTGCTTCGACCACATCAACCGCTTCCAGTGCATTTGCATGCACGGTAATCCTCTGGTCAAGAGCTGAATAATGCCTTGTTCAGGTTACGGTGGCGAGCTCTGCGAGCGACGCTGCCCTGATGGGTTCACCGGAAGGAACTGTCAGGAGGCGCTGGATTCCTGTCAGAAGATCGGCTGTCAGAATGGTGGAACCTGCAAGGGCGACACTTGTCTCTGTCCAGCCGGATACATCGGCTCCTTCTGTGACTCCACGGGTGACTTCTGTGCCGCCCACAGTTGTCCCGAAGGACAGACATGCATTCAGGTAGCTTCCTTCACATGCTGATTCAGGCCAATGCTTTCGAAACTTTTCTCCCGTTTCTCACAACATCTCGAGTGTTTCAGGACGGCATGTCATCGACGGCGCTTTGCGTTTGCCCCACCGGATACGAGGGAGAAGATTGCTCGAGGGAGATCAACGAATGCGCAACACATCCGTGTCAGCATGGCGGAACATGCGAGGATCTTCTCGGTGACTACATGTGCTACTGTCCCGTCGGCTACACCGGAAGGAATTGCGAGGTTGGAGAACATCCAAATGACTAACAAGATTAACTTAAAGACAAGCGTCGATCACTGCGTGGACTCGCCGTGCCTTAACGGCGGCGTGTGCATCAATGAGGCGGCCGGCTTCGTCTGTCACTGTGGCGACTCGCATCACGGCGATCACTGCCAGTTCCCGCGAAACCCGTGTGCCGGTCATCGATGCGATAACGGCGCTCGTTGCTTGCCTTCAAGGGACTACAGGAGCTATTCGTGCGCCTGCGCCGCCGGTTATTCAGGCAAATTCTGTGACCAGGTCAGTCGTTTTTCAAGATGTCCTAACTACGGTGGGAACCATGGTCGGCGGAGAAAAGAGCAGGTTCTTTGAAACGGGACGTAAGATACAAAATTGCCCCACTCGGGGACCGTTGAAGAATTGTGAGAAAGACGACGAAGGAGGAAGAGGCGCCCCCCAGGACAAGGCCATACGGAGAGCCGGCGCGGTATTTATCAGGTTTTTCTGTGTGGTTCACATGACTCAGACAATCAGTGAAGGGGAAGGACTTTGGGAGCAAGTTTGCCTTGAGACAAATCGAATGAAACAATGTTTCAATCACTTGATGGAATGGTCACTTTCAGGATGTGAACGAGTGCGACGAGCGGGTGACGTGCGCCAACGGCGGAACTTGCCACAACACCTACGGCTCCTACAAGTGCACCTGTCTCTCGGGCTTCGAGGGTCGACACTGTGAGGTGGACATCGACGAGTGTTTAACAAGTACGACTTGTCTCAGTCCCCAACAATTCTTTCAGATCCGTGCATGAACAATGCAACCTGCATCGACCAAGTGGCCAGCTTCAATTGCATTTGTCAACCCGGCTTCACCGGTCGCCGCTGTGCTGTGGACATCGACGAGTGCGCCATTTCGCCTTGTCAAAACGGAGCCACATGCTTGGATGCCATCAACGGCTACGAGTGCGCTTGCAAACCCGGCTTCTCTGGCCGCAACTGCGAAGTGAACGATGACGACTGCCGACCGGGGTGAGTTCGCGGGGCGAGGCTGAGATCTCTGGGAACTCGGCGGGGCGCTGCCACGGGGAGTCTCATGGCGCCTGTCTGCCGCGACCCACCGAGACCCCTCTCGGGATACGTTTATGACTGCCTGGGAAGAGGGCTCTAAAGGGACTTTTCGAGGGTCGACCCACTGGTGGTCAGGGCGCTTCTGTGTGGTCGCGACAGCGACGTCGTAAAATCTTGTCAGAGAGTGAAGACGCGCATCTAAGAAGTCGGTTTTGGCCCGTTTGTGGAATTCATTATGCTGGGCGTTTATGCATGCGGTGGAACCCGCTGGTCGCCCAACAGAGAGCCCACCCACAGCGTGAGGGTCCAATCACCGTATTTGGCCACCTTCGAATCCTTTCTCAATAATAGGGACAGGAAGAAGGCAATGAAGAACAAAAGATTTCAGGCTCTGCCTCAACGGTGGTCGATGTGTGGACGGCATCAACGACTACTCGTGCACTTGTCAGCGTGGCTACACTGGAAAGAACTGCCAGACCTATGTGAACCTCGACCAGTACAACCACACGGATCGGTAAGAAAGAAGAACATACAAAGACAGAGATTTTCAGCGTCGAGAGCGAACTCTGCCAAAAGGCTGGCTGCGCAACACGAGCTGGAGATGGTCGCTGCGACCCAGAGTGCAACTTCTTCTCTTGCAACTTCGATGGAGGCGACTGCGCGGCCAAAAAGCCACAGCCATTCGAGTTCTGCAATGCCGCTTCATACTGCTCACACGTTTTCGACGACGGAACCTGCAACGAGGTATGAAGTCCACTTCAATGAGATAATTTCATGTTTCAGATCTGCAACAACGAGCAGTGCCTCTTCGATGGAACCGACTGTCAATCGCCGGCGCCCAAGTGTCCGACGCGAATTGCCAAGTTCTGTCGCGAGCACTATGCCAACGGTCTCTGTGATAATGCATGCAACAGCGAGGGTTGTGGATGGGACGGCGGCGACTGTGAACACCATCAGCCATCCGATACTACGGTACTCATCTAGTTCCTGGGAATGTTTACGCATTTATTTACAGAACATCGGCGACGTGGTGTTGATCGTGTTGGGATCAGTGGACGACTTTGTGAACAACGCGAGTGGCTTCCTCATGAATCTGAGCACAAAGCTGAGAGCAACTCTGCGAGTGAAGAAAGACGAAGAGGGACGGCCAATGATCTACAACTGGAACTCGGAGAGTGGAGTCGGCGACCTCATCTCCTTCCCCAAGGAACGTCTTGCCGACCTCGAAGCCACTTATGTCCGTCAAAAGCGCTCGAACGAGAAGCTCTCCGGAGTTCAAGTGCATATTGAAGTCGACACGGGAGTCTGCCGTAGAGACTGTTTCACAAAAGCCGGAGCAGTCGCTAACTATCTGGGAGCGGCGATTGCGAAGCATGTAAGTTGAGAATGTTGGGAAGCAGCATCGGCCGCCGTTTTAGGAAGACCTCGGCATGCCCGTGTACTCCGCCTATGCGAAGGAGAAGGTGAAGCCGACGCCGGGCACTGGCTCATCCGTCTACGCTTTTGTACTCGTCGCTGTCATCATTGCGGGAATTGTAGCCTCGGCCCTGATGCTTCAACATCGAGATCGGAAGCGTCGCCTTGTAAATGCGCCCATCTGGATGCCGCCATCGTCGGAATCACAAAGTAGGAGATTTGAACACCGGCTCAAGTATCTAATAATGCTTGCAGGCAAGCACTCGACCCTCGACTCCTACCACGATCAACACATGAAACGCTTCAAATATGACTTCTGCACCGAACGCGACTTCCAGCAACCGGAGGGCTACAATTTCCTTCCCATCACGAACAGAGTGGAAGTCCGCAAGCCGTCAAAGAAGATCGAGGAGCCTCCTCATGATCTTCATCTCCGAGCGATGTCGAATGAGCCAATTATTCTCAGCAAGGTTCCCCGCCTCTCGAATGCCACTCATCAAGCAATGATTGCAGGCGGAGAAGTGCCACGTGAATGCTCGAGGACCGCACGGGCGGACGCCGCTGATGTGTCTCGCCGAGGGCGTCTCCACGAAGACGCCCGAGGTGTCAGTGCAAGACGCGCGGACTCTGCTCGCCGCCGGCGCCGACATTAATGCCCGGGACGACGGTAAGCTTCTGCCTTTTGGCCCATCAATCTACGCTGAATCTTGACGCAAGCAAGAAAAGAAAGAAAGAATCGATCACATGGCGACCTCTCCTCTCTTCCAGATGGCTACACGGCCCTCTTCCACGCGGTGCGCAATGAGAAGTACGAGCTCGTCGAGTTTCTCTGTGAGAGTGGAGCCGATGTAATGCTTCCTAACAAGGAATTCTCAACAGTTCTTCATGAGGCGGCGACGACAAGCAATGTGGAGATGACGCGCTTCTTTGTCTCCCTCGAAGTGGTCAAGAAAGAGGTGAAGAAGACGTTCACAATAAAACTGAGCCTATTCAGATCAACAGTTGCGACAGCCGAATGCGATGCGCGTTGATGTTGGCAGCCGCGAACGACCTCTCGGGCACCGATGTGGCGCGGCTTCTCGTCAACGAAGGCGGAGCCGATGTGAACTTCTCGGGCGACAAGTCCGCTCTCGCCTTCACGGGCCGCACCGCCCTCCACTTCGCGGCGCAGAACAACAATGTGGCGATGATTCGCTTCCTCTGCGAGGCGGGCGCCAATCGTGACGCGCAGGATCTCGAGGTGAACCAATTTATTCGTCAATAACGTGATTTGGAAACGCCGTCGAGGCGTGCGCGCGAAAGGCCCACTCCTCACACTTTGATTTTCAGGAGCGAACTCCGATTTTCTTGGCCGCGAGTGAGGGACGGATGAATGCCGTGCGCTCTCTTCTCGAGCTCGGCGCAAGTGCCGATATTTCGGACCAGAAGGAGCGGCGGCCGATGGACGCCGCCGCCGAGCGCCACTTCATGGAAATCGTCGCCTTCCTCGAGCAGCATCTGCACTCAGCCCCAAGATCTATGCCCCAGCAGATCGTCGCCAGGGTGCCGCAGAGGAAACCGGCCACCTCGAAGCCCACGAAACGAGTGGCTGTGAAGAAGAAGCCGACCCAGCACGTGCTCACACCGCCGAACAGCGACGACGGCAGCTACTCCTCGCCCTCTCCAAACGAGACGCTGGCCATCGTGCGGCAGTCGACTGCTCCCAGCGGCACGCACTCAAATAGCTACGACTCCGGCTCGCTCATCGACAGCCCGCCCCTCTCGGACAACTTAGCCGGCGGCGCCTCGTGCGGCAGCAGCCCCCCGCATCATCCCCAGATGGTACTTCTTCATTCTCAACTCCTTCGAGAAAGCCCCCACTTCTGGCGCTTAACGCGATGCTTGCAGATGGGTGCCAATCCGTCGGGCTACTGGCCGCAGATCGACCTCAAGCCGTCTTGCCAGTTCCCTTCGCCGAACACGACGACGACGACAATGCTCTCGGACACTCAGCCACTTGACTTCAACGGCTACTACTTCCAGTCGACGAGCTTCCACACACCGCAGACAACCGGCTTCTACCCGTCTTCTTGCCAATACGACGCCTCCACGCCGGCCGCCTACTCGAATCAGTCGAGATTCAACTGAAGTCCTTCCCCTCCCTCCCTCTCTCTCTCTCGGCTGACGACGACGACGCTCTTCCTCGTTTCCGAGAAACTCCGAATTGTGGTTCACGCGAAAACGGGTGTTGTACATTTTCTCATCATCGGTTACCCCGCAAACCCTCTTGTCTTTTGCTTTGGCATCATGACAACTTATTTGAAGCCTCCATGACAAATGCCCTCTACCAAGGCGAGCAACCCGCCATCTACTGACCATTTCATTCAATTTGACGACAACTATTTCGTGTACTAATCATTGTCCTTACAGAGTACCTCATGGCAGGACCCGCATGTCACTGTAAAATTGTGATTTTCATGACGATAAAGCTATGCTTTATGAGTGAATTGGAACGCATTTGCGCATGGGCCGAGTGAGGGCACTTATTCCGCATGACAAGAGCGTAGTAGGAGGGCTCACTTTTCGTGTCTCTGAGTGACGTCCGCGACGGATATTTGAGTAGAGAGAGAGGGACGAGCTGGACACCAGTCGCTAGGATGGGAATAGGACGTGGGGCAGCCGTGGTGGGAAGCCGTCGAGGCGACGAGGGACTCATGAAGAGAAGAAGCGCGCGAGAGGTGAAAGGAGGCAGAAAGGGGAAGAGGAGGGGCGACGAAAATAGACACGTGTCGTGGTCGTGGATATGTCTCGACGTTTGTCTGCCGAAACACAGAGACAGAACGGGAGAACATATCAGCGTCCACAACCGCGCAAGACACTAAGTGAGCGCTCGCTGCAAGGAGGGGAGTCCGAAGGAGGAGGCGGCGGGCAGCGTTTGAAGCTTCGGACTGCGGGCGGGCGGGCGGCGGGCCCGTCCGGCGAGCGCATCGAATTGTTAGCGAATAAAGGCGTGGAGGGTTGGAGTTGCGAGGGGGGAGGGAGGGGCGTCTCGAAGGAGTTGACCGCCCTCAGCGGAAGCATTCAAGGCGCGCCGAGGCCAGGACACGCCGCCGCCGGCGGCGGCGGCAGCGGGCAGCAGCGCTCTCCAGCTAGAGACGCAGAGGAGCACGCGCCTTTTGAAGTTCTACAAATCCGATGATTCAGGAGGAGGAGAAGGAGGAGAAGAAGGACCGAGGAGGGGGTCTGCGCAGCCCGCCGCCGCCGACGCGCATTCCTCGAGCACCCTAGAGACCGCTCGACATGCCGCCCCGGCTACAGCCCCTCATGGGCGCCTCCGAGGGCCTTCGTCCCAATCGGTCGGCCCTCACCCAGACAACAGCCTTCCTCTTCGACTGCCACCCCACCGACACAATGGGACCACCCTTTTCAAGCATAAGCGTGCGAGAGGAATTTTATTTCAACGCAGAAGTACGAAGGGCACTTACCTGCTTAGCGTCACTCCAAAAGGCGATTCACACCTCCTTCGGGCGCGCGTTGCATTCATGCAGAACAATGACGGCTGTCGATGAAAAGGATGCATAAGAAAGCAAGGTATGCACATGCAAGGACTATCAAGTACTGAAATGTCGGAAGAGAAATGAATTTCAGTTTCCATGATGCTGTCTGGTGGTTTGCAACCATGTTGAATTTGCATCGCTAGTCTACTCTGTTGTACTTCGTAGAGCTCCGCATGTGGTCAAGCAATCAGCCTTTCATCGCGTTCTTCAGACGGCTCCCCACGCCATTCTCAAGACGTCATTGCGAGATTTGACGCAGCTGAACGAAAAATTCAAAGAATAGCATAAAAGGACGTCCACAAGAAATGCTCTTTCAAAGACTTTCTTGAAGTATTTTTTCCACTGCTTGCTCGACAACATTGTGGCCCTCATAATTTTGTGATATGATATCGATATCAAACTGGATGCTTCTAACCCTGAACTCCTGCATTTTTACTTTAAACTACTTTGAAAACGTTTACTACCCATACGCTGCTCCAATGAGACCTAACATTTTTGCACTTAAGCCAAAATATCCCCTTGTCCGCCAATGAAACCGAACAATCTACGGCCGTTCATATTTCATCGGCTAGCACTATGCCCTGCTCTCGAATTCACAAAATTCTGTCACCGGCGTGATGAATCTTGCGCTTCGCACGGCCTTTTCTGCACGCAGAAAGCGATGAGAAGCGTGAAAAACTGGACTGGCTTTCACGCAATGGCGTGCATTAGAAATCTGGCTCAAATCGCTGAAAACGTTCTCATCCAAATGAGAAAGAAGTCAGCTTGAGAGACTTCCTGAATTTATGGGCATTGTGAGAAGCTCTTCCTTGAAGTTCGAAGTGTCACGTCCTGTGGACTTGAATGGGAGATGTGGCAGTCCAAGTAGTTGTAAATGGCTGTGTTCCTTCCTTCGGCGAGTCACGAGATCCGATAGATGGCGCGTCGGGGGCGTTTGATAAAGGATTTGGTGTTTGTGCTCCTCCTCCCCGAAACGGCCATTTAATGCACGTCCTTGAACGTAGCGTGTCATCCTCGTCTTTCTCCACTACTTCAAGCATGCCCTCCTCTTCTTGTTCGAAAGTTTCTTGCCCATTATTAGTGTGTTCAATGGTTTGCTCCTTACCGTTGGCTGCCTGTTTTTCTGAATTGCTTCATTTGTTCTCTTTTTAAGATATAGAGATCTTTTCGTGAGAACGTCTATGACATGCGGCCATAGATCTTGAAGTTGAGCATTGAGACGCGAAGTGTTGAAAGAAAGGAATTGCCTTGGATGCTCGAGGGCGGCCGTGATTGTTCCCTCGGGGACGCTAACCAGGGGCAAACTCATCGCACAACCACAACACATCCTCTTCCTTCAAATTCCTATACTTGAGATTTCATTCGTACAATCTGTTTGTGAAGAGTTCAAGCTTTTCGCTGTTGGACAGTCGAAAACAAGGAAACAGTACTCCGAAGCATATTCTGTCTCTCAGGAAGTGTGCAGCCTTTGCAGGCATCTCCTAGAAGCGCATTATAAAAAGTAAAGTGAAGTGACAAATTAGAAACCAATACCTAAACGTGAGAGTCTTCCCTTAATGCAAACCTTCCCCATTTTCGGAGATTTCCTCTGATTGAGGACTCAGCCTTACGTGATGACCCGAGGTCTTGGGGGAGGCTCCGCCCCGGTCGGTCGGTCGAGGGTGCAGCGGACGAACGCGGGCGCGGATGTCCGTGGCGATGGCGCTCGTGTTGTCCGTGACCGCGATCGGAGAGCGAACCACGCCGCCGTCGCGGGGCGTCGACGTCGGAAATGAAACGACGACGAAGCCGGCCGTTGCCTCGGCTCTTCCGTCAGGCAGTGAGAAGAAGAGCGTCTCGTTGCTCCAGGCGGTGCGCCGTCGTCTGATGACTGCGTCGGCCCGCTTCTCCGTCATGGGCGCCGACGACGAGCTGCGACGGGCCGTCGTCAACTTTTGTCACTCAACCACGGCTCACGGAATTCCTATGGTAAGTCTTGTTTCAGCTGTTTCGCTTCTTGGCTTCTGCGTGGGTTTCCTTGTTTCCCCTTGGGGCAGTGGACGTGTTGAAAACTTCATGAAGCGTCTCTGAGTCTTCTTTTTCCAAACAAGTCCAGAAGAATGTGTTTTCTGAACGGGTAAAAGAGGACCCGAAAAAGGGCCGATGCATACTTTGTGTTGGGAATGCATTCGTGAAATTGCCCAGACGCAAGTGCGCGCGCTTCGACTTCGCTTCCTCTTCTTTTTTCCAACTTTAGAGCCCCCGCAACAAGTAGCCCCATGAACCCCCCACTCTCATTTTTTGCATTCTTTCTTCACAAAGTTTCATTCAGGTGCTGAACACATCACGAACATGGTTGCGGATATTCTGGATAACCTTCTCGTGCATATCCCTCTCCTGCTTCTTCTTCCAATGTCGGGAAGTCTTCTCCAAGTATGATAGGAAAGATCGAATCGCGAACGTGGCGGTGAGCCCTTTCAGCACGTCGTTCCTGGTTTTTGCCCTCCGGGGACTCCGCTTCTTCTCTTCGTTCAGACGAATGCGCAAACCGAAATTTCAGCTCGAATTCGGCAATGTTTCCTTTCCGGCCGTCACCATTTGTAACTTGAATCCCTTCAAGAAGCATCTGGCTAGAAGTGTTCCCGAAATTGTTGACACTGTAAGTCCTCAAAAGTTTTCTTAGAAACAACTTCAGCTCGATGCCTTCCATCAAGCCGTAACGTATAGTGAAGACGCGGAACGAGACGCCGATGTCCGACGACGGCGTCGAGACTCGGGACGAACAGGTACCAACCAGGATCTGGACGAGATTTCTTGCAGGCACCTTCCGCTATGTGCAATTCGAGCCCGTACTCTCAGCTTGCGACTGCGTTCACGGCCGAGATGGCGAATGCATTCAACTCGAGGAGGTTCCAAGAGACTTGTCTTCCGCGTGCATTTGCGTCTTCGACCGACGTGACTCCACCGCCTGGCCATGCTATTCCACGGCGTAATGACCTTGTTCTTTTCGAAGCGGAAGCTGGCTAGACATGCGTCTATGGCCATCGCATTTGGGATTTCAACAAAAAAATCAGACACACATTTTCAGAGTTTGGCTCGAAGACATATGTCCAGAGTGTAATGACATCGGCTACTGCAATTTGCCCAACACGACCGGTCACAACGAGGCTTCTTGTCTTTGCCTGAAAGTGCGACAAAAAGGATTCTCAACTTGTTTATAGCCTCTCGGTTACTGCTTGATGCGGCCGGAACGTCTCAAACGAGTCTGGGAGTTTCGAGGAAAGAAAGTTCCCGACAAAGGGTCGCCATTTCGAGAGGACTTTCTCACTCATCTAAAACAACTTGGATACGAAAATATGACTGATCAAATCGCCATAACAGCTCAAGCGAAAGAAAAGTGCGTTCCGTTTTTGCAACGTGATCCTTAGGCTCATCTTGAAAATGGCCAGCCTTCCGGACGAACGGCGGATGCCGCTGTCTTATGGCAAGAGTGAGATCATTCGCATGTGCTCTTTCAACGGTCAACAATGCTCAATTGAAAAGGACTTCAAGCTACATGTTGATCCAACTTTTGGGAACTGCTACACTTTCAACGCCAATGTTCGGAAGCCATTCGTCAGCACCAGGGCTGGGCCTTCAAATGGTGAGCAGCAGGGCTAGAACTATGACGTGCTTCAGGGCTTCGCATAATGGTGTTCGTCAACGCTTCTGATTACTTGCCAACAACGGAGGCCGTCGGTGTTCGAATCGCCATCCACGGACAGCAGGAGATGCCCTTTCCCGATACGTTCGGCTACTCCGCTCCCACCGGAGCCATCTCATCCTTCGGAATTGCGCTGGTCTTTCCACGGCGTAATGACGAGGGTCCTCACGTTGCAGCGCAAAGTGAATCGACTCCACGTCCCCGGAGAGTGCGTGCCGCCTGACGAGCCTCTACCCGAAGGATACCTCTGGAAGCAGTACAAATACGAACCCGAAGTTGGTCGTGCTATAATATTCTTCTAATAGTTGTTTAGGGGTGCTTTAGAAGTTGCTACCAAACAACAATGGAGAACATGTGTGGTTGTTCTGACCCTCGCTTTCCATCTTCAAGAAGTTACATTCCAAGATGCGACACATTTGATGACTTAGCCAGTGAGTCTGTTCAAGTCGGAGCATTCTCCTAGGAAACTGTTTGTTGAATGCAGGACTCGCTTTCACGCGAAATCAATCGTGCGGGTGCAGACATCCGTGCCTTCAGGATGTGTACACGTAAGCTCGCTACCGTCTTCGGCATCAAGGTGGAGCTTTCAGAACTTCATATTCAGCGGCGAAATGGCCCTCAAGTTCCTTGCATCTTCGAGATTGTCACAGCAGTATTGCCGACTGTGTCGCCCATTACTCGTATGCCGTATCAATCACTCAAAATGATTTAGTGAACATGCGGCGATGCTTGAAATTTACTATGAGCAGATGAGCTACGAGGAACTGACAGAGGCGGAATCTTACTCGGTGGTCAACCTCGTGTCGGATATCGGCGGGCAGGCTGGCCTTTGGCTTGGTGAGGCTTTTTTTCTATTCCGGAACTCGTGCCTCAAGGTGCCAGTGTACTCACAGTGCTCGAGATCCTTCTCTTCCTCGGTCGTCTCATCCTCATAATCGTGCGACATAAAGGCTGCACTTCAAATCACGCCTTGGTTGGAGACAAATGTGAACGAGAGAATTGCCTCGAGAAGCCGATTCCCGCTTACGGCACAAAAGACTTTGATGACGAAGAATGAAACGAGTTCTATTACTGTGATACGGGTAATTCTCGCTATGTACATCGGTGCCCTAGGATTTCAAAGCTAAATAAAGAGTTGATGAGACGGACGAAAGGGGATAGCCTGAAGACGAGGCGGACACGGAAATCTTTCTCGGCCACAATGCTTTCCTCTCTCTTCTCTTCTTCGACGTCTTCGAGGATCAGCTTTCAAATTCAAAAAGACAACACGGTGGGCGCGAGACGCGGCGCGACCGAACGAAAGCTTTACACCGAGACTGAGAGAGAGAAAGTCGGAGATCTGACCAACAACTGGCGAGGCGGGACACGCGCGTGCCCGCGGCACCATCACTCAATTTCTCCTCTCCGCCTTCGCAGATCATGAATTTTCCATCTTCCTCCTCTCTTCCCTCCACCAACTTCTCTGGCCACCCGGAAAACAATCCTCTGGCGTCACTGTGGTCACGCGGCAACAACGCACGTCTTATTTTACCGTGAAAGAAATAGAAAGGAAAGGAATTGGTCAAATGGGAGAAAGGGTTCACAATCATATGTCATTCTATTCACAAGTCATGAGAAATGCACTATTAAATAGAGCAAGGCACAAATATAAATGAGCGTTTGTGTTCTGCTTCCTGAGAGACCATAGTACACTTGTGGCTTCCTATTGTCTCCGGTTGTTTTCTCGGGGTCTCAGAGGGGTAAAGGGTGACGGAGGGATGTCAGGAGAAGTGAAGTTCACCGGGAGCTGTGATGACGTTCGAAAAAAACCCGGACAGACGAGGCGGAGGAGGAAGGGGGAGAGGGACAGAGGCGAGGAAGCAACAAAATCATGGGGGCGTCGTCTCAACCGTCTCGTTCACCTCTTCGTGTTCCTCATCAAAATCCAGGGTTCCATTGAGAACACAAGTCGAGAAGTCGTCGTCGTCCTCACCACGAGCACGTCGTCGCTTCTTCCTCAAGTGACTCTTGTAACATTGAAGCGCCTGAAAGCCAAACACTTTTTTTGAGCAAAGTGGAAGTGTGAATGTTTCGAGAAGAATACAGCAAAAGAAAGTGCACACGTGACGCGGGCTTGCCGACGGCTTTTCTTCCTCCGCCAGCCTCAATCTCATTAATCAGATCGCGGTGTGGATAACGCGCCGCTGGGAGCCCGCACCTTTGTGACGAGGAAGCAGGTGATGAACATCAAGACTCCTGCCGATAGAAAGGTGAGAACCGCTAGAAGAACTGACTCGAGGTCGGCGCCAAAGGACGGGAAGACTCGACCCGGAGCCATTTTGGTCGTTGCAACAACTCCTAAGATTTCAAATTTGATCAAAATGAGAAAAGTTACCTCAAAAACGTTGAGAAGTGCCACTACAGGTCGCGGCAGCTGAAAGACGTCATACCACGCGGTCTGGTAGAAAACCGAGAACAGTTGCGAGTTCTGCAAGTCTACTGGAGGGTAAGACAAGACAAGATTTGCTGGTTGCGGCCGGGGGCACCGCTGTGCAAAGACGCGAGTGAGCGAGAAAATAGCCGGAGGATTGTGGTGGCGGACCGCGTTCGCAGCAGATGGTTCGCAGATTTCCTTTGCTCAAGAAAAAGAAGATCCAGACGGGGGACAAGGAAGCGCGGCTTTGACGCCTCGGATCAGTGGCAAGGGCAGCGCGCGTCGCGGGGAGAGGGCCGGAAGTGGCCACAAACACCGCGCCTCAAGAGACGTAAATACGAGGCGAAGGAGGAGGCGGCCTTTCCAAGAGGGGTGTTCATTCCGGGGTCCAGGAGGTCCTCCTCGAGGAGGGCAGAGTGGGCCGCCTGTTGTCGCCCGACACCCGGACGAGGCAAAGGCAAAAGCTCACGGATGCTTCGAGTCTGGGGGCAGCGCGGTGAGTGGCAGAAATCACGAACGAATGTGCCGCCGCCGGCGCCCTGGACCGGCAAGATGGGTGTTTTTGTGTAATTCCCAGTAGCCGCGATCACTTCCAGAGGCGAGAGGCTCATCCACGCGGCACACCTTCATTACTCGCCGAAGGCGTCAATTGGCTGAACACCTAATAGAAATGGCTACGCCCGAGTCAATTGAGTCTTCAGTTGATATGAAGTCATCTTTGATCACGTGAAAACGTCGGCTCTTCAAATTTGCACACTCTGAACATCAACGAAGCTCCAAGAACGGTGAATGAGGGAGGATTCACTGCAGTGCACCGTATTAACATTGCGAATGAGCGAGTGTGGAATGACAAGGACGGCTTTGCTTGTTCAGGCCAGCGTCCACGCAAAACGGCGCACTGTCTGTCCACTCTCTCCCCCATAGCCTGGGCGTTGTATCAAAGCGGGGGTGATACAGAGAGCCGCATCTCCTTCTCTATAGTCGCGTCGTCGCGCGGTTGTCCCTCGCAAGGTTCTCGCCTCCTCCTCACTGTTGCCTTCTCCTATTCATCCGAGTCGGCGACACTCCCTCCACCTCGTGTCGATTCATCGCTTTTATTTGCCTTCCAACACAGAAATCAGCATTTTCGCCCCGAGGTTCGGTGTTTGCGCTGAAATTCCCCTGGACACCACGACGTTGGCCGAGAGCCGGCCGAGTGGACGTTCCCTCTCTCGCACTTCTTCTTCTCTCCTCTTCTCCTCCCTCACCTCAACCTTTCCCGACCCTGCATTTATTTCATTTTCCCTCTGAGAAACCGCGCACCCGTACCGTCCCGTGACGACGCTCGTCGCTCCCTTCATCTTCCCTCACGGCGGCCAGCCTTCAATTAGCAGCAAAAACCACCTCAATCCGGACTTGTCGGGCCGACGGCGCGCGCTCACGTATTGCTAGTAGGCGCGACACCCGAAAACACGGCACGTCTGACCCAGATTCATGGACCGGGCTCCACGCGCACCTCTCCGTCCTGCGCTCTCCCTTCACGAAGCGCTCTCCGCGCGCCCCTGAGCGTCAGCACCTCGGCGGACGCCGCGCGGCCGCCGGCCGGCTCTCCATCCTCGTGCTAGGCGCACACGCCCTTTGTAATATGAACAAGAAGTCCGAGTAGGTCACTGGGTCATGCCCGCCCTCACGACTTCCCTCGGCGGCTTCTCCCTCGTCTTCTGCCACCCGACTCCTTTCTCCACTCTCTAGCGCTCTCTGATTTCTCGACCTTTATCTTTCATCGACTAACTCAATTCGGCGAGCAAGTTGTTCATTCTTCATGCTTCCATGATTTGCTCTCTAGAAGTGCAAGACTACTCGAGGTCAAGGCCAAACTCGACATTTCGGTTCTTCGACATGACGGGCATCTTAAGGAATTTCCTGTAGCTAAGATTGAAACTATAAACAATGGCGCCCTCTGACGACCCCGTGAACTGAGACAAAATCTCGCGCGCCCCTTGGCGCGTAGTGACTGGCGGTACCGTGTCGACGCGACCCTCGGCTGGCGGCGGCTCTTCTTCGTCCGCGCATCTCCTCCCCTCTCCTCTCCTCTCAAACCCACAACCGTCCGCGTTCTGCCCTCTAGTTTCATGCAAATTTCTCGTTTCCTCGATTTACTGAACTAGTCGACTTTTGGCGGTTGACTGTTCGTACGACTTTTCGAACCATCTCGTCTCTTTTCGTGAAACTTCAAAATTGTTGCCGATTCTTGGTTGTTTTTCCATCGGACCGGATACTGTTCGTTGAACCGTGAGTTATCTCCGGTGGAGCGAGCTCGTTTTTGTATTGACTACAATTGGTGACCGGTGGTTGAGAAACGAGTTTTGGGGGTGGAGAGGAGCGCCGCGCGGGAGGAGAGGGGGGACGAGCGTGAGGAATGGATGAATGTTCGAGCCGCTCAACATCCCCTTTCCACCACCACCATCACCCCCAACACACACACAGGGCCATGTGCGTTCCTGGCCAACCTTTTTTCCTCCTTCTCTCTTCCTCTCTCTCCAACTCTCACTCTTTGCGATTTTTGCCGTTGTCGATTGTTGGCATTGCCGCGTCAGGCTTTCTACGCCCTGCCGCCTCTTTTCACATTCCGCGTGGCTTTTCATTGTATTGAAACCACGTGGAGTGTCGATCTATCAAGATTTTCAATTGGCGAACTGAGATGTTGCATGGAGTTGTGCGCGGGGGCTCTCCACCACAGCGGTCAACGGGGGTTTCACGCGCCGTCCTGTCGGTGCTGGGCTCGCGGCGCCCCCTCGGATGTCCCGCGGAGTGGCGCAATTCCGTGTCAAACGCCCTTCGGCCAGAGCTCCTCTTGGATGCCTCTCCACGATTTCTTCGGGCATTCACCCAGTCGTCCTGCGTTCCTGCAACCTTCACTTGCAAGCCAGATTTACGACGATCTCCGTCAAGACGGTCGATCGGCTCCCTCGTTTGGGGGTCGATGGCCAGCTCGTTCCCCCCCCCTGCGCTTTGTCGGATTGGTCTCTCGCGGCCGGCCATCCCTTCTCTTTTCTCTTTTCGGGCAGAACGCGTGCTCGTTCCTGATGCGTCCTGATAAGACCCTGAGCTTTGAGCAATGTTACAGGCTCCACGTGGATGCTCCTCTCCGGTGATGGCTGGCCTCGACTTAGCGAGACGAGGCCACCGACAACTATCGAGTGCCGGCTCCGCCGCTTTCTCGAAAACACCTTCGAACACGATCACCTAGAAAGTCTTTCAAGTTTCTTCGGAAAATCGAATGGTAAGAACAGATAAAAGGGTTGTTTTGAAAGTTGACCATTTGGCCCCTATCCCGCCAGCCTCTCATCTCTTTCTAAGATGCAAAGGAGGAGGAGGAAGGGAGGGCGGTCACACGGGGTCGCATCGAAACGACCGAAAACGCGTTCGTGCGTCGGTCACCGGGGGGCATTGTTGCGCAAATGACGCGTGTGTGTGTGCTCCGACCATTGAACAACAGCAAGAGGGGGGCCCTATTCGTGGCGAGCACGGGGGTCCTTGACTTCTGTGCGAATTCCTTTTATACGGCTCTGTACTATAGAGAGCCCTTTCATGGGTCAAAACGCTCTAGGGGATCGTTCCTGAAGTTCATTCAATCAAACAAATGACGAGAAGAGCCACAGGACCGCTTATAGACGCTCAAACGTCATCCACGCGTCCGGTGCAGGAGAGCGGCGTTTCGTCGTCCTCGACTATCGTCGACTTCGCCAACTTCGATCCAGCGCTTCTCGCTGCTCTCAACGGCTTTCTCTTTGTTCTCGACTCTTCTTCTGGACGCTTCGAGGCCCTTTTGGAAAACGTTCATCAGTTTCTCAACTATTCAATGGTTACCCACAAAAAACTTTTAAAACAAAATCCTTTAGACGGAAATGCTTCAGCAGCCGATTTTCCCCTTCATCTCGCCCGAAGATCACGAGGCCATCATTGGTCTTCTAACAAATGGTCTGTCCCTTTTTTCGGAACGATTTTTTTCTAGACGAGCACGATCCCTCGAAGGACAGCATTGTGTGTCGATTTCTACCGCGCTGTCTTGGATCGACGGTAGAGCTTCCCATGCAGGTCAGTTGGTCTCATCGAGCTGCCACACGGCCCTCTTGCGTCAACAAGTGAGTGGCGCGCCACCGAGCGCGCAGAGAACACGGGGAGCAACTCACAGCACTCACTCGTCGAGGAAGTGTGCGTGCGTGCGGCGAAAGCGAGAATAGAAGAAGAAAGCCGGGGGATAGGAATTCGGGGAAGAAGAAGAAAGCGAAGAAAAGACGTGTGTGTTGCCATATATGACACGCCAAGAAGACATGAGTCAGCTTACAGGTCTCGGCGCTCTCCTTCACGTCGACCTCGCCGACCTCAGCGGAAGCGACGACGACGTTGAACAGCGGCGCCGACGAGTTCCACCCACAACCTGGTTCGTCTCGCGTTTCCTACATCTCGCGAGCGCTGGTTTCTCCACGCCTTCGACGTTCTGTGCTCCCACACAAGCGAGTTGCACACACGTTGCTCCTCCTTGCTTCTCTTCCACTTTCATAGCACCCGCCCCAATGCCGCCGCACCGCCGCGCCCCCCACAGTCACGTTTCACCGGATCGTGCACACACACATTGATTCAGGCTTGCGTCTTCGTTTTCCTTCCAAGGTGTTCCTCATTTTGGTCTGTGTTTATCTGCCCGGGCAATGCAAAGAAGCGTGGGGAGCCGCCGGGTCCGTGTCCCACACGTGCCCCTCACGTGCACGCACGAATGGCGTGCGATTGCTTTCTTCTTCTCCTGACTCGCGGGCGGCCGGTCACTTCGCCGCGCCGCGAAGAGGGGCTCCCATCGCACGGACTTTATCCCCTTGCGGCGAGCACAACATCTCCGGCCTGGTGCTCGCCTCCACTCTGGCAGGACAAACGCTATGGAACGCGCCGCGAAGTGCAAGCGCCCCCATTGGTTTGAAGCTTTTCCGCCCGCGACCCGACTGCTGTTGGAGGAGAGAAGAGGGCAAGGAGAAGGAGGAGGAGGACAAGGCGCCGCGGACCTGCGTCACACTCTCGGTCTCCTCTTGTTGCCTCATAATCGCCGACTGGTTAGCAACTCCTCAAGAGACCTTTTCTCTCTCTCCCTCTCTCGACCTTCTCTCTTTGCATGGCTGACGGTCATCTCTGTGGCGGGGGGCCCGATTTCCATCTCCTCGTCCGCCACCCGTCCACAATGTGCCAGGCAGAGCGGCGGCCTTCCAGTCCACGAGTCTCTTCACCCCACCGCGTGTGCACCGGGCGTATCGTGCTCCCTTCTCTCCTCTCTTGTCTCTCTTAGTATTCCCCACCACTCAACTCTGCTCGCATCTTAACGGTCTCGACGTTTTTGTCGCCACGCGCGCGCGTTCCTGTGGTATCGACGTTAGCGTGACATTCCTGTATTGGCGTGTTGGACACGCGCAGCGACTCCAGTCGAGGCACGGCAGTCGTCTCTGCAGATGTAGCGTCGCCCCACACGTACATGAACCGAGACTACGAGGAGATTCTCGCCGTTTTACGCCGAAAGCGCCCACCCGGCGACGGCGACGACTGGATCCTTCGTCTCGATGATAACAAGAAGAAAAAGAGTTCGTGATCCTCTCGGGAAAACGGTCACCCAGCGTCTAAAAAAGCTCTCTAATGCATCTCTTTGACAATTGAAGCGACTTAAGACGGTATTTCAGAAGGCCGCCAATATGCGGTTTGCGTGGCACGCGTCGTGCCTGAGAAGGTCGATCGAGGCGGGTTTCGACTTATTCTCAGCCCGCAGCACCGTATCCAGGAGATCACTTTGAGGTCAGCTAACCGTGTTTTCGAGAACTTCTTTTTTCTTCTTCAGGAACTACGATCTCCCCGTGCCTGAAGGCAGTGTTGTCGGACGAGGGGTGCATGAGTTCGTCGTAGCCAGCGATCAAACTCTTCTCGAGGCTCTGCTTCAAGCTGGTGGGCTGTTTTTTTCATGCCACTAGCACTATTGTCGCATGTGGGAACCCGGGCTGAAAAATGTTTGTGTAATCGTTACAGCGCCCGGTGTTTTCGTTTTCATCATGCACCGGCACGCGGAGGTCTGCGAAGCGTCGAAACCAACAAAACGCGCCGTTGTTGTCCTCTTTCAGCAAGCCCCACAACGACTTTTACGTCTCGAGTTACGATTTTCCCCCAGCTGCAGCCGGTTATTTACGAAAGAGAGCTTAGTATCACGATTCTCCCTTGGTCTCTAGACGTTTCCTGAGTTGAGACTTCTTCATCGGCGCGTTTAGAAGAGACTCTTCTCTTACTTGATGTTGCCACACCGCCAGTCCCTTAACGGTTCGCGAAATATTGGTCCATCTCTCCAGTTCTTTTCTACCCAGCTCCTTCCCCAACCCGTCTCCTCGTCGCTCACTCCTCTTTCGTCTTACACACGGCACAAACTGTCACAAAGCTCTAGCGGGCGAGTTAGCGCAACGTTCTCCAATCTCTTTTTTCGCTTCGTCACGTGTGCCTTGTTCTGGCGCGGGTCACCAATCAATGATCAAGAAGAAAGGTGGGGTTCTGTCAGCATTAGAGTTCCACCACGTTTTTTATTTTTGCTCACATCAGAAAACCACCTTTCTTTGCGCAAAGTTGCACGCAATCGAGGAGAGTCCCTCGTGCAAACAGAGCATACGTAGTGTTTGGCGTGGCTGGTATTTTGGTGTTAGCAGAGTCGTCGACCATCAACGAGAAATTCGACTTCCGAGTTCTAACTTCGACAATTTTTTTAGGAACGCACTGCAGTGCCGAGGTATCTCTCCAACTTGGCGACACGATCGTCACGACGGTCGTGAAATGTAGCCGGGTGGCCGTCGATCAGCCGTCATGTTCAACAGCGCCGTTGCATCTCGACTGCAACGTCCTCAGGTGGGCACACTATGCGGTTCATCGAATTAGCAACATTCTGCCAAACTCGCTGCAAATAGTTCCTCCTCGCCCAAGCCCCCTTTGTCCCCTCTCCGAATGAAACTAAGCGAATGTCCTGAACCGGTGAGAGCTGAAACGGGCTGAGATCGCCGATAGGAAAAGGGGAAGATCGCCGCCGCCGCCGCGTCGCGCACTCAGACCTTCGTTTAGGATTGGCTTGTTAGTGCTTCTGAGTGGATTCGCTGGTTTGCCTTCTGTCGGCTTTTCTCTTTGAAACAGTTCAATCCGCCATGTTGCATATATTTTTCGGCCAACAAAAACTTGACTTCTATTGGTAAGGAGGAGGAAATGAGATATTGACCCTCAGTCCTTCAAACTGGTTATTCGCTTGCATGTGGGTGCAATTATCCTTGGCTAACTGGCAGTTAGGGCAGAAGGAAATTGATCAAGAGGCGAGTCAGCAAACAAACAACCCTCACTTCGTTACAACCCTCGCCTTCGCTACAAACGTTTCATTGTTTAAGCTTATCCTCATCAGACTGAGATACTGCTTGCATTCGTACTAGTACTAGATTCTTTGATGCACGTGTCTTATTCCCGCGATGAAAACGCACGAGACATTTATTGTTTTAGAACGCGGAAGCTGGAAAGCGACAGCGCCACAGTGCCTACAGCCGCGTCCTCAGCCTTACAAGCGCCGGCAATACCTTCGACTTCACGGCCGTCTTGTTCCGTTACGGCTTCTTCCTCCTCCGCCGATCTCGATGCAATTTCACCACAGAGTTCCATTCAGTCCGATTCGGTAATGACCCCGTATCGATAATCACGGCTTCAGATGCAAATGCAAGTGATCTCGACCGGTGATCCCCTCTCGCAGCTCTGCACGTCTGTCTTCAGTGACTCTCCTCAAACATTCGAGTTCATCTCGCCCAATGTATCATGTGCTAGCTACTCATCATCCACGTCAAGTAATCAAGGAGTCGCCTCTCGCATGAACTCCATGCCCATGGCCTACGAACAAGTAACTCCTTTCTCGAAACCGTTTATGGTTCATCAGCAACAACAGCAATTTTATGCGACTCCGGCTTCGCAGAATTTCGTTCCGTTCCAGCCTGTCACGGCCGTCCAGGGCGTCGAGCTGACTAAGAGCGGGAAGCCGAAGAAGCCGAGGTGTGTTACTTGCAACTTCTGCCTTACCCCTTTCACACACTTTCACACCGAGAGAGAATCCCACCCCCGAAGAGAATGCTCAGTTGCCTCTAGCACCTCGCTCAACTAACGACCAGGTCACTGATTTCCAGGCGACCACGAGTGGCGAATCCTAAGCCGAAGGCTCCTCGCGGCAAGAAGAGTGGAGCCACGGCGGCGGAGCCGATCTCAGCACCGGCCACTGCTCCACCCTCTTTCATTGGCGAAGAGATGAATCCATTCATGCCGTTGGCAACATCAACGCCCAAGTCGAAGAACTCCGTCCTCAAGGTAGGCCCCTTGTTCCTTTGGGCAATAGCTGACGAACTAGCATGTTTATGGGGTCGAGCTAGTGAAAGAGCGTGTTGGTGCCCGGGGCGCTTGAAAACAGCGAAAGAGTCGATGAGAGAGTGGAATTTGCTAGGGAACGTGCCTCGTGCACCTGGTTGCGCAGCTCTCGGGGCACTTCAATCTCCTTTTTCCCTCACTATGAGTGTTGCCAAGTGAATCTTTCTCGGAAGGAAGCGGGGAATGGAGAGGTCCCCTGGAAGAGGCGTCGTTCGTCGACAGGGCCAACGAGGAGAAGAGAAGGTGGACTGACGGGTTTCCGCGCCCCGTCGCCTCTCTCTCCTCTCTCGTTCCCTCTCACTCGCCCGCGTCCACCGCGCGTGACATTCGCGTTCCCATGTCGTGCGCGCTCTTCGCTATTTTTAGCGATATCGAGACAAATTTAGCTCGCCGTCCGAAGGGAGCTCGGGGCTGCCGTCGTCGGCCCGCTCTCGCAAATCGCCGCGCCCCCTCTCCTCGCTAATTTGCCAACGTTTCAGTCGCTGCTCACGTCCAACGTGCGCACGCCAAGTGTCGACTCGACGCAGAGCGAACCCGCCGGAGGAGGCTTTCTGTCCGCACCTTGTCTTCCATACTTTCAACAAAACTCCAGTGGACTACCAGAATCGCCAGTCTTCTGCACCCAACCAAAGAGCTTCATGAACACGTAGGTTTTCTTCTACCTTTCGCGGTCTGAAAAATTAGTCTCCATTGTGGTGTCGTTCATCACGTGCTTCGGGCGACTGCAAAGGGCGTTCAATGTTTCCAATGAAGAGGCTATCTGTCTTCGGGGTCTCGCGGGTAGTGGGCAGGAGGCCGTGGCGACGCCCGCTTTCTCGTTCGATGACGAGGCTCGGCACTCGGCTGAACGCGCTCGTCTCTCGAGTTTGAGCAGTGGAGAATGGCTGGCCGGGATGCGCCGCGTGCAGCCTCGTTCCGGTGGGGGGGGGGGGAGGTGCAACCTCCGCCCGGTTGCTTCCTCCTTCGTTTTCTGCGGTTGAGAAGTCTTCTCAAATCCTTAATCTTCCCCCTCTATCTCTCCTGTCGTTCTCACACACAGCGCTCTGTCGGCTTTGAGACTCGTGCAGGGCGAGGAAGAAAAAGACTCATTCCATTCATGCAGCATTTCGTGCAGCCATTCGTGCAGCATTTCCTTGCCGTCCGATATCCGCATCCTTCTCTTTTGCCCTCTTCTTTGCCTCCTCCTTCGACTATCAAGATTGTTTCAATGTCATGAAAATGACGAGCCCCAGTTCCGCATGTGTTTTTTTCTTTCGTTGCAATTTATTATGAACTAAACGCGTTGAAATAGTTAAAACAGTAGGTAGAAGAAGGAACTGGGACTCAAGTCAGGATCAAATGCGACTAGGACGAAGAAATTGAGAAGGAAGGAGAAGGAAAGAGAATAGAGGGAATGTAGCTCTCAGCGTCGCGAAGGATTTCGCTGAGATCGCCTGTGCAGGTGCTTCGGCGCTTGCTTCGCTTCAGAGAATCTCGCAGCTTTTCTTCTCTTGGAAGGGGTTGTGGTTGTCCGCCGGCCCGCTCACCAGCATGTCTCCAGCCTTTCCTTTCTCGCAATATTCGATCAAACTGCAAACACGAGAGTTGTCGTTTTTGAACAGCTGCTCCTCCCTCCCCTCTCGCTGCGGTTTTGTTTTCATGTCGCATCTGCTCGGCTTTTCGGTTAAAGGCTGCGCGCCTTAGAAATTTCCTCTTGCATTATGTCATCTCTTCACGCTCACATGACGCCTCGAGAACATAAATCAGTCTGACAGCAGTACGGTGGAATTTCTTAGGCTCTCTCTCCCTCTCTCATTCCAGATCAGAGAATGCGCACAATGAATTCAAGGTGAACGGATTCAGAACTCACTCTTTGGAGACCTCGGAGACCTTCTTGCGGTTCACTTGCGCCTCTATCCGAAGTTGCTCGGTTTGCATGCGGACTTGTTCCATTGCGAGTGACGACGCCTGAAAACGTTCTCTTGACTGAGACGATCGACGTGCGATAGTGCCAGTAAGCGTCTAGTAGGTGCCTAAATCCGACAACACGAGCGTGAGGTCACACTGCTGGCTTGGCATTCCTAGAGAGATAAGACGTCCACGAAGACGTGGGCGACACGGGCTGAGAAGAGGCGCTCGGCGAACTGGTAAGTGAGCACGGGTGCCCGGGTAACTGCCTCCGAGGCGCGGGTCGCCGTGGCAACCGCCTACAAGGCACCGTCGACAGGGAGCCTTTCCTTATTATGGAGACTTCAACGACACGGGGCAAGGGGTTCGTTAGCCGCCACTCAACGAAGGCCGCGTAGTCAAGAGCAGTAAGAACGATCAGAAACTGACAAACGCCAAAGGCGAAGAAACGAAGCGTTGGAAACGACCGCTATCCAATCTTTCTTAATTGATGATTTTGGCACGTGAGGGCGGCTCGGGCGGAGCTCCGGGCGCCTGATGGATCTGCGAGCCTTCGAGAATCTGTCCAATGAATCGGTCCTAAAGCCAATGAAATTGAGAGAGAAGCGATTAGATATACTTCATGGGGAAGGATGAGGAAGAGGAGGGAGTCCCTCTCTGCTCCCATATCCTCGAAGGCAGCTTGACTTACGCCACGTTTGACACATGCCTGGGAAGCGCCACCAGGAGCATTAGCTAAGTTCTTGCATACTCATAGCAATGCGATGTCTCTCCAATAGGCAAGCGCAGTGCCACCACGGCGGCAATGTACTGACACGGCACTCACGTGTTGATGGTTTCATCTCATGCATCGCTTAAAGACACGCAAATGTACGAAGTGGAGACAGTTTACTGGTGTTTGATTTGGTGCACGGCATATCTCTTTTGCTCATTTCCAAAACATTCGCCTCAACGACTGGAATGCGGATGCGTCTTTGTCTCCTCGCGTTCTTCCTTCCTTGGCCTCCAAAGACCAAGAGGAAGAAGAGAGTAGAGGTCGTTGACACTCTTCCTGGGATAGCATCCACTTCCCTGGGTTTGGCCGTCCATAAAAGCGTCGACTGAGAATCAATGAGTGCGAGTGTTGTGTGCGTGGGTTGAGGAGGGGGACCGCCGCGGGGACGAGGGGGCGATCGCCCCGGCGCCGACCAGCGCGCGACTCGGCCTTACACGCGCCTCCAGCTATTCGTCTCTCACCCTCTCTCTCCTCGCTTCGTTCGTCCCTTGGAATCAGCTCCTCTCGAATTTCCCTCGTCCTCCTCGAGGCGAATCCTCCTCACGACCGCGAGGCCACTCCCTCTTCGTCCCCTTCCATGTTCTCCCCACCTCATCACTTGTCCTCCCACAAACCCTCCTCGGGCTTCCTCCTCGTCCATCTCTTTGTCGTCGATTATTCCTGCCGCGTTCGCCTTGCCCTCTTAGATGAATTGCACATTCCTCACTCGTCATTGTGCCTTTGGTGATCTCTCGAGAGCGAGCGGGTCTTCGTGTTGCTTCGCCTCAGCGTCTGCCACCCTCCTCCTATTTCCATCAAAGGTTGCGCGCTCTGACGTCGTCATCTCGCGTGAACCAGTTTCAGGCGCCACCCCTTTAGGGTAAGCGCTGGAGTTGGCGGTCCCCTGGCGATTTCGAGATTCGCTTGTATCCACCCCCTTGAGCGTTCTTTCGACTAAGGCACTCCTCGTTCTGTGATATATTGCTCGTTCTCTGTCCCATTGCGCAAGGTGGAGGCGAGGCGCACTTCGAAGTTTTGGTTATGCCAATTAGCACGGAGAGGGCTTTCGGGGGACACGCAACGTCGGTCGGTGGCCGGGGCGCCTCGCTGACGTGTGTGCGGGTGTGTCGCTTGAATGAGCCTCGCGCGCCCGGAGAGAGGATTCCTTGCTCGCTCGAGCTGCGCGAGGGTCCGCGCCCTCTCTTCCAGTGCCAGGCTCTTCTTTGGACTCCGTGCCAGTTTAGTGAGAGCCACGCGTGTGTTTCGCCATCGCCACCAACTCGTCCTTTCTTTCAGGCAAGCCGCCATTCATCCTCAGCAGCATTCGATGTATCAACAAGTGCAGAACCCGGCGGCTTACTACCAAGTGGGCATGGGTCAGCCGATGCAGACCATGGTCTACACGCCTCAGCAACAGCCACCTCACCCGATGCACATGCAGCCGGCACCTATGCCGCAGTCGATGTCCGCGCAGCAATGGTGAGGAGAGCTCATACTTTGCACGTTCGTTTGGCGAATTGATTGGAAATGACGCGAGAGACTCTTGAGGAACTATTTCCTACTGGAATGCTTTCAGTCGCACGGCGTATATGCAGAGCGGTGGAGGCGAAGACTACGTCGCCGTTTCGTCTTCCTCCATGGTTCCGTCCTCCTCCATGGGCAATGGAATGCCTCGAGATCCGCTGGACGACTTGGAGCCTTCACTACTCGAGTCCGTGCAAACTCAAATGCCCGATGCGGAGTGGTCCTCCTACTACGGATCCGACTTTACGGACTTCGGCCCACCTCCGACTTCGCAGCAAATGCAGCATCCCGGCATGCGCAACATGCATCCTCAAGCGCAAATGCAAGCCATGCAACCACAAATGCAGCGCGGGATGCCTCCTCACGGTGCTCCTCCTCCACAGCATCCGGTAAGCCGCCGATTTCGCTTTCTCATGACTTCACCTGGGAAAGGCGTTTCCTGCGAGAGATGATAGGGTTGCATGAGAAACACGAGAGTGTGTTCCCGAGGCGAAGGGACGAATCGATTAAATCGCGTGACAGCCGTTTCTTGCGCCACCTCATGTCATCCAAATGAGAGCAGAGACTAGACGAGGAACTACTTACGTTGAGAGAGAAGGCAGGGAAAGGAGCGCCTCCTACCCAGAGTTAGTGAGAGAGAAGGGAGAGAATCCTGAGGAATCGCTTCTTCTTGGCTAACCACAAGCATTTGGTGCACGTCACTTGTGGGAGGAGGAGGACAGGAGAGGGATAGAGGAGGGCCGAATTTCCGAATTCCCGCGCCCGCACTCACTTTCATTTGAGGAAATGGACGGGACTAGAGCGTCACACAGCAAAAACACTGAACGCCTTGGATAATCATTGCAGCTTTGTTGCTCATGGCCTTGAATGATGTCACTCTCTTCCAGGCGTACTCGGTCGCACCGCCGCAGGCTCATCAACAGCACATGCCGCCGCATCAACAACAGCAACAGCAACCGCCTCCTCCTCAACCAAGAACGGGTGTCAAGCGAAAGCCAAATGGGACTTTCGAACGTGCCAACAAGCAGCAGCCTCCACCACCGCAGCAGCAGCAGCAGCAGCAGCCACCCCAACGTCAGCCCCAGTACAGTCCCCATCCTGCCTACGGCAATGGATATGTAAGTGATTATGACACGTACTAAAGTGTTGGAAGCAATGCTCTTGACAGCACGCCTAAATCTTGCATGAACAAGAAGAGAAATGATGCTTGAGCCCTTTACAGATGCAACATTCGCCCGTCGTGACGGAGTCGCCCCCTCAGCCTCCGCACCAGCTTCAGCTACACACATCTGGTGGCTCGATGCATTCGTCGCCCGGCCACCTCTCACCTTACCAGTGAGTCTTTCTGTAGCTCTTGAGCACGAGAGCGAGTCAACAGCCTTGTTGCAACTAACTAAGAAGACAAAGCTCAGGAGAGCGCACCTTGTTAATTCATGAAGAAGGCGCTGAAACGTGCAATCGCTTCACCGCGTGACGTTTTTCCTCTTCAATACGTCGCTAGCGCGAACTTCTCGAAGAAACCAAATGTGGGAAATTTTCGCGAAAGGGATGCTCGCGCACGAAATATCGTGCATCGCTTGAGAGCAGGGCACACAATTGGCCATACTCTGCGGGTTTCGAAACTTCGAAACGGGCTTTTCTGCTTGAAAGAACGAGTTGAAGTCGAGAATTCCAGGTATGACAAGTCGCCGACGGGTGCGCCGGGTCCGTGGAGTGGCCGTCGACCTCCGTCGCGTTCTGAACTCGTTCGAATGGAGCTTCGACACTCTCTTCAAGCCAAACAGCAACTGGCCAGTAACAATGCGGTCGCTGCCGCCGCTGCGGCATCTTCAACCGCCGCCTCTTCGTCGAACATCGGAACAGCGATGATGGGACCCTCTTCATCAATGGGTGGCATCGGTAAGCTTGTGCTCTTCTTGATTTCTATGTAGTCACGTCACTGCAAGCCGAGAGTGCGCTTGCATGTGAAGTCGACGAGAAGCGCCAATTAGCCTCATGATTCAGTGTGTGGGAGATTCGTGCAAACTGGAACTCGTTTACGCTTGCAGATCCACACTACCAACAGCAGTCGATGCAGCCTTCGCCCCAGGACCTTGCCTCCTCAAATCGGCAGACGCCCAACTATCAGATGCCGATGAGTAACGGTCCACCACAAGGAGCGGCGCCACCAGCCCAAGAGCCACCCCCACAAGCTTACGCGGACGCACGCGAGATCCCCGACTGCTTCGACACCGAGGGTCTCTACGACTTCCAACTGCAGAACGGCCGTGTGGGTGACCTTTTCGACTCATGTAAGAAATTCCGTGATCCGTGCGATTTTCCCTCCTCCTAACATATAATGTTTTGTGTGTTTGTGCCATGTTGGGACGGCAAGGGAGATTGAAACGCCTAGGCAAAAAGGCTGAAACGAGATGACGAACCTTTTCGTTCCTGTTTACAGAATCCAATCAGGTTTTGCTTGCAGTTCGATATTGAGAACGACTCCACGCAACGCCTCGTACAACGTCTTCTCTCCTGAAAACCCAGGGATTAGCTTCGCTTCCTCCCCACGACGACGCACCACTCGTCATGGAAGCTGACGGTGTCGACCTGCAAAACGAGCACTTCCCCTCTATTTCCCCCCTCCCGTCATCATCGTTTCTCTCTAAATATTTTGATGTTGATGCTTGTTTGTGTGTTGTCTCTCTTTGCCATGCACCCCCCAAAAAACGACCGAAAAGTTCTTTCCAGCCCAGTGATCTCCGTAGAGTCATCCTCCTTTTCTCTGTCGATTGGTGAATATTGATGAGATGTATATGCTAGAGCTAAAGAGACCAACTAAGTTAGAGTCGCTTCTTTTAAGAGTACTATTGTGTGAAATATACGTCTATGCCAGTTTTTAACGTGATGACACAAACAAATAGTCTATGTAGTTCCTCCTAATTGCCGTATTTCAACATATCCGACATTCCGGCTAAACACATTTCCTAGCGTTCCACACAGGCGGACCTTTTTTGGTTATTACACATGTCTTGTCACTCGGTTCATCTTTTTCTTCTTCTTTTGTTGTCTCTCTTGGAACAATGATGATGACATCACGAGGCCGAGCCTTTCGGTTCATCATCACTAGTATTTTGTTGTTTTGCTTCATTTAAAGATTTTGCCGCCTGCCACCGTTTCATTTGTTTCTCCCTGGAGTCATAAGGCTGGCTGCATTTAAGAAGTTGCAAAATATGTTCCTCTTTTCCTAATGTTGTAGCTCTTCAACAATTCTGCTGTTGTTGAAGGAAAAGAGAAAAATTCCGGTACATTGTAACATGTTGTTTTCTTGATGATGAAGATTTGCAACCTCTAATCTGTAAAGGATTCGTTCATGAAGTGTTTTCATGTATGATCAGGTAGTTCTCGACAATTCCTCTTCACAATAAATTTATTAACTTCCATGTTTATTGCAAGAGACCACGCATCTTCGACTCTAAGCTTGGGCGAAACCTCCAGGGTAATTCGATGCGGGGAACTGAGAAAAGGGTGTTTGGGGCATTGGCAGTGGGTAGTAGGGATAGTTTTGAGTGTCGACAGTCGGTTGTTGTTGTTGTTGTTGTTGTTGTTGTTGTGGTTGTGGTTGTGGTTGTGGTTGTAGCAGCAGTTGTTGTTGTTGCTGCTGCTGTTGCGGTTGTTGCGGTTGTAGTAGTTGCTGAGGTTCCTGTGGAGCTGCATTCCAAACAGGTTGGTTAGGAACTGCTTCTCCTTCAGCCATGAAGGGTCCTTCAATAATGTTCGGTGCGTTTGCCACTTGTTGAGGCTGGACTGGAGCGTCTTGCTGCAATACCGTTTTGATGTTCGGAAATAATGAATGTTACCGCTTGGATAGGTGTGCTAGCGACATGCTGAATCTCTTCTGTAGACTCTCTTGTAGGAGGAAACATGACGGCACTTTCTCCCTGAAGCAACTTGAGTGACATTCCTTTCAGATCTCACCACGAATTTAGTCTTCGCCTCGGTCTTCGCTGGCTTCACGCGGTCTCGTAATTGACCGAGGATGTCTTCACGAGTTGATCGTTCAACTGAAAATTTGCTTTCCCAAGTAATTCTTGTAATAGGTGATATCTTGCCGTGAGTACTGAAGTCGACGAACGGAAGGCAGGGCATTCGACGCATGGAAACGTCGTAAGTGACACTGAAATGATGACACTCTTCTCACATGCTCACCTTCCATCCTCGTTGATGTGCTTGAGGATGTCTGCAATGTAGTCAAAGGCATATTGGCGTCCGTTGCTCAGCACTTCTCCACCCATGACGATCTGCCCGGGTTTCACGACAGCTACGCCACGCTCTGAGGCCAGCCGAAGAAGGGGATACTTGCAGCATTGCAACACTACCCTAACAAATGAACATAATACAGTTGGAGACATAAACCTACGGAAGTTCAGAAACGTTGAGAAGTGGGGCGATTCCTCCAACCCATTGGTCTTCACCCGAGCAGTCAGCGCTCTCGAATGACTGGTCACATGTCTACAACTCAAACTTCTTCAAAAAACCAAGACGAACAGCCTGCTGTGGTTGGTAATAGTCGGCTTTCTTTCCTGAGAGGTTTGGTCCAGCCGAGTCGGCTCGTCGGAGATAGCCATCGGCATGTTGAGCGATTCGATAAAAGTTGCCGTTATGTGCGAGGGCATCCCCCGAGGAGCTCCAGCCGAAGCAAGCGGGACGAGCGCAGCCGAGGACAGGTTGGCCGTTCGGCAGCGCCTGCAACAAGTGGTTTTTGCATGATTGATGTCACACCTCGAAGCTAAAGGGAACAGCCGCCGTTCCACAGGAAGATGCATCGACAGCCGGAAGTCCGAGGGCAAGGAGGAGTAGTACGTCAATGTGGAGCTGCATTGCGGCAGCAGACCGGCGACAGACCGTTAGATCCGAAGTGGGGCGTCTGAAATCATCGAAACATCTTCTCTGGGGAAAGGCTTAAAATCACGCAACGCGCGTTGTTACGTTGATCATTGCAACACTGACGAGGATTTCAAAGCAACGTTGTGTATTTGGATTACGTGAGAAATTAGACGTAAGCTAAATCAAGAAAGGTGAGGAGCGAGAGGTAAGAAGAAAGAGAAAGAAAGGGAAGGGCGACTCACGCGCGCAGGAATTCGTGGCCCACTTTGGACTCGCCATCGCGGGTCACTCTCCTCTTTGTGAATTGTCTTAGACCGGGTCTCTTCCCTTTCTCATGCTACTAGTCTCCTTCATCTTCGTCTGCGCTTTTATCGGACACGTAGAAGGTGCCCGGTGTGCCACTCCAGAATCTAACTATTTGCCTTGTGTGAATCGGACCAGAGCGGACCATCTCTTCCAGCATTGTTGCCGTCAGTACGCCTCTCCTGGTTGCCAGGAGCTTTGCCGTTATGAGAGCAGCGAACTCGTCACGAGGAAGTTGGTAAGCACTTTCAATTCGTCAGGCATTGATTGTGCTTTCATTTCAGTTGAGCAAGTCGCTTCTGAATCACGGGTGCCAGTTGCGAGATCTGAGCACGGTCCTCTACTGCGCATCGCAGAACCAAGTTTGCTTTTGTGTTTTCATTGCTTTCCCTTCAGGACAACCGGGAATGCTGTCGCCACTTGCATCTGGCTGACATCTCACTTGGAGTAGGCAACCGTTGCCTCCGCTTCTGTGATCCAGCCGGTGAGGGTATCCAAGTGCTGTCGAAGGAAGACTCAACTTGTCTTTTCAATTGGAACGTTCTTATGTACTGTCATCATTCGGGACTTCCTCGAGACGACTGATCATCTGGCCTTGTTTGCTCTACAGAGAATAATATCAAAGATTTAATGAATTGAATACATTCACAAATCAATGTGAAATGACAGTGCATTTATAGAGAAATCTGTCTGAAAGCATAGAAAAGAGTGTATATGACAAATGAAATGAACCGACTTTCCAACAAAAATAGCGCCAATCGACGTGTCATGCAAGAGAGTGAGTGAGGGGAACTTAGATGAGGCGATCACGACCGACGGTCACTGAGCGGTTCTCGGTCTTTGCTTGATGGTTCTTCTCCTGCTCCCATCGACGACGCTCCTCGGCGAACAAGTTGATCTGTCCCGTGAGAGCCTCTCGAAGGTGGCCGACTTCGCCTTTCAAAACCTCGACCTCATCGCGTAGCTCGCGGTCGTGGCTTGATTCCTGCAAAGACAATCCTCATTCAGTAGCTCCAACAAACCTTCGACGCTCTCGGAGCTGGAATCGGGGCTTTCGAGTTTCCTCCATTCAGTCGACTGCAGTTCTCGCATGTTTTGTTGTCGAGACGGGCCTTCATGGCAAACATTTCCATCTCAAGTTGAAGACACTGAAATGCACGGTATGGTTAGAAGAATGTTCTTTCTTCTTTTTCTCCCAGTCTTCCCTCCGTCCTTGAAAGCGAACCTTTCGCTGAAGACCCTGTTTTTCGGCCGTGAGGTTCTGAATGGTGGCGGCCATCTGCTGCTGCTGCTGGGTGCAGCGATGCAGCTGAAGTCGGAGTGCATCCTCGCCCTGCTCCGTCGTGTTTACGTTCAACCAGCCACACAAACCTTGTTGGCACTGGCAAGTCGGAGTCGGAGATCGGAGAGCTCCTCCTTCCACGCCTTCTCCTTCTCGAGGTAGACACGCACGATGATCTCCTCGTTCTGCTCCATCGTCATGCGAACATCTCGAAGTTCGTTCTCCTTATCGCGGATGATGGTCTCGTAGTCGACGATGCCCGAGTCACTTGGAGACGGCGTCACGTGAACACCTGTGCGACTTGCAGATGTGCCCACACGTTTCTAAACATACGGATGAGAGTGATCTGAGCAAGACGTACGACGTTGTTCGATGTGGGCGGCGAATGAACTGCACTTGTCGAATTGGATGATGAGAGTGATGAAGTCGTCGACGAATGCTGAGTGAAAGGGGCAGGATTCGCATTTGATCCGTTGGTCGAGAAAGGCGTGGAGTAGTCACTCGTACCATTTGAGGCTACTACACAGTCTCACTTTCCGAATCATCTCCCACCTTCACTGCCACACTTCTCCTTAGCCACATAGTCGGGTACGGTGTCGTAGTCGTTCTCTTCGGGTCGACTGAAGGCCGAGGCGATGTTGCTCGAACTACAACGGCGATCTCCCGTTGAGCGTGGAACAAAGCGTCACTGACCTTGTGGATGGTTGATAGATGCCGCGGGGACGCAGTGGCTGTGCGGGCACTGTAGACGCGAGGTTCAACGACGATCGCGCCTGCCTGTAAAACTTGGGCAATTCGTATGCTCTCAAGTTTCTTCAAAACAAAATGGGCTTATATTATTCGAAGAGGAAACATACCCGAGGTTGTTAGCAGGTGGCCGTGAGTCGTTTTGCTGAGGTCGTTGGAAGATGTTCGAGGACGAGGAGGACGTGACCGATTGTCGCTTCATCAGCGGCGGTTCCTCGTTCGGTCGCGAGCGGCCCATCACAGAGGGCCGAAACGCTATCGGTCGGATCAAGTCGCCACCGTCCTGAAAATGCCGCCCACTCATCGTCTTTCGCCTCATTCCACCAGAGAACTCTCTTTATTTCCTCCTCCTCCCACTCCCTCTCTCTTACCAGGCAAAGGCAGTCTAGTGCATTGAGCATCGCCTTGTTTTGACGGAACTGAAATCCAGAGGCCATTTCGGATCGGAGGCACTGGGCGCGGTCTGTTGAGAAAATAGAGCGACTAGTAACGAGGGGAATGTGATCCGACTAGTGAGCGGGACGGGGTGAAAAGACAAGGGAGAGCCGTCAAGGACAGAGGGATCAGCGCGTTGCAGATGTTTCTTCGCTAACCGCCCCGAACACACCAAGAGTCTCGAGAGGGAAACAAACGATATTGATGATCTCGAAGGAAAGACACCTACCAAGTAGACAGCTCAGCCCACCAGGCCTTCCAGAACGGCTACTGGCCACGCATTCGCGCACGACACCCCAAGGACGCGCCTACGTTGCTGCGATCATTGAGGAAGATTAAGACGGAATTCCAAAAAAGTGTCTCACGCCCATCTAATTTCTCGTTGACAGACAAGGTGTCACAAGGGACTAAACCGAGGAGGAGGAGGCCTGAAGGCTCAAGATGGGGCAGTACTTGTAAGACTAGCAAGCCGCTAGGAGTTGGAGGCGGGTGTCGTGCCAGGCGCCGAACTCCTCGCTTGGAAACTCAATATTCGCACAAAACAAAAACCCGTCTCGCATTGCTGCAGTGAACTTGGTGAAAAATTGCGAAAAACTAGAGGGGAAGTCCTTCTGTTGAGAGTACTGAAGTGTGGTCATCGGCGGGGAGTCTTCCGTCTTTGTGGCAAGAAAGAGGGGAGATGGCGGGCGGGGTCATGCGAGGTTCGCGAGACAAAGAACTCTATCCCCTTGTTTTTCTCTTTGAACAGTTAGCACACGCCTAAGAGTGGTGTTTGTTCTTCATCCATCCTCTTAAGAAAGCCGTTGGTTACCTTTGGACGGACGCCCGAATAGGGAGTGATACGAGCCGGCGGAGGTAGAGCTCCAGATTGTTCAACGGTTGTCTTGTTGTTGGAGTAGCCTAAACATCTTGTGGTCAACACGGTGACGTGTGGAGCCCGCAGCTGCTAGAGCAAAAACAGACCTTCAATAGTTTGCACCAAATCGTGGAGGCTCTTCATATTCTGGTAATGAAAAGAGAGGTCCTTCTGCGAGCTGGCCGTGCTATTCTCCCGCGCCTTCAAGGTCCGATGTTCCATGTCCTCGAGGTAGTCACTCGTTCTGAAAGCATGAAGTGAAGTGGCAATACGGAAACTTGAGAAGAAAACAATCAATTGCAATGAAATGGCGAGAGTGGTTGAGTCGATAGAATCACGATGACTGTGATGATAAAGAAGGACGATGTGGCCTCTGGCACTAAGAGTAAGAGAGACGCGCGTGATTACTGAGAGAGGAAGGGGTCGCGTGGTGGACCTCGCGCCCGTCAACCTAATCTCCTCACCAGAACAGCGGTCATATCCCCCTTGGCCCTTTCTCTCCTCCGACCCAGACCTTCAGGGCCAATCATTTCGTACACGAATCGTCGTCGTCAAGAGCCGATGCGAGGAGAGCGCCGAGAAACGGCGGAGATGAACGCGCGACAACAGCGAGAATGTTATCAAAAGCGGACAACGTCAAACAGCAAGACGACGGCTTGTCGAAGAGCGCACGATGAACGCTTTGGAGTGAATCGTCTCGCGCAGCACATTCAAACACCTCTGCTGGGAGAGTGATTCAGAAAGCCGCGTCTTCGCTATTATTAGACGCTTTTGAGGGTGGTGAACCTCTCAAGAGGAGGAGAGGGAATGGAGACACCAGCAACGAGATATTCTCGGCTGGCCGAAGCAAAGACGTCGCGAGGAAGGGAGGAGATGCTTGCCTTATCTCGTAATGATCTGCCCGCGGGCCGTGTGACGAAGTCGCCAATCGAACAGGTTGGAGGCAGAAATGCGGCAAGTCGGCAAAAAACAACTGTGGTCAACAGGGGTCCGGCTCTTGTTGAGCGGCTCTCGACAAGATCGAGGAGAGCGAGGACGAAGAGAAGTCGAGCAGCATTCAGCTGCCCTTCACTTCGTCAGGGCAAACAGAAGGAACGGAAGGTGGAAGACGTCTTGCTCCAGCAGCGAAAAGACAAGACGGAAGACGCGTGAAGTGCGTTCTCGGAGGGGTCTTCAACGAGGCGCGCTCTCTGATCCACAAAGGCCTTTCAACCGCATTCCAGCTCTTCGGCCAGGCGGACAACACCGATTCTCCGGAGCCTCGCCGGCGTGTGGCGAGTGAATGCGGAATGAGGCGCCGACGAGGAGAGAACAAATCGACATTAGTCGTCGGCTCGCCGCCTAAGACCAAAGAAGCGATCCGCTCGCGCTCTTCTCTTTTTTTTTACAGCGAAGGGCAAGACAAAGCACAGCGCACGTCCGCTGCCGGCTGCTAGCGGCAGGGCCGACAATTCCTGGGAAAGGCCGGCAAAGAACGAAATTCCCTTTCAGCCTGAGTGTACGCGCTGATGACCAGAGTGGTGTGAGTCACGCGGAAGCTGACAGAAGGAAGAAAGCGAAGGGGGACGAGACGAGGGTGAAGGCGACAGGTCTCTCGCCGCGCGTTGAGGCGTCGCTGACCTCTTGCGCCTGCGCACAAACACCTCCTCCACCACTGCCGTCGCCAGCACTTTCACACTTGCTAATCTCTGCCGGTCACCCTCAATGGAGGTTCCGTGAGTGGACAATGGGAAAGAAAGAAAGGGCTGTTGATGATAGCACTGAGCCTTAGAGCAGACGATGAGTACATGACAAGACAGAAGATGATGAAGCAGCTTGCGTCAAAAAGAACAGTTGCGACCGGTCCTCCAGCGAGACTGCGGCACATTTGGTCTGCGACGAAAGCTGCGACAGAAGGAAGAAGAAGTGTGGATTAGGCGGCGAGGAGGGAGAGGAGGAGGGATGCCAGGCCTTGAGGAGGGCAGCTGGGCGCCACGGGGCGACAGGCAGATCTGCTGAGAGACACGAGACAGTGGCCGGGGCATGCTGGCAGAGGCAAAAGCAGAACTACGATTGATGGACTCACCTCTTGGTCATGGGGGGCCTCTTCACTGACGCGCACGGCCCTCGATTAGTAGAGAAATCTAAGCACGAGAAGGACGCGAGTGACCACTGACGAGTGTTTACAAAACGGAACAAAACGGTCTTGTGAGTTCGCCACTTGAGCGGCCTGCTTCTGACCTGACAAGTCTAACGAGAACCGCCAGTTTAGGTGCTCAACTGGGATGACTTAACTTTTCGGCAAAGTCTTGCAGTCCTTGCATTAGATGAATGCCTAATCTGTTTGGCAAATTGTTCCAATTGACTAGAAGGAAGAGGATGGCACGAGGTTATTCTTTGCGGAAGATGAGGCTATGCCCCCGTCCGGTTTCTCTATCCTCTTCCCTCTCTTGTCCTCAAATTGGCCTGAGTGCATCTGTCGCGCATTGAGGAGGTCGAGGAAAGAGAGAAGAGGCTCGAGGGGAGAAGGAAGGATCGAGCGCCACTGTAAATCGAGACGTGGTGGCGCACCACGGGAGATTTGCATGTGTGAGGAGACGGGGGTCGATGCCAAGGAGGACAATGAGTGGCGAGTGGAAGAAGAGAGTAGTGGTTCTTGAGAGACTTGTTCACTGAGTCGCGAACGAGCTAATGCAATAGGATTAGTCAGACCAAAGGCAAACGCGTGAGTGAACTTACTGCTGACGGAGAGTCGGGATCGAGTTGTGTGAAATGGACGATGGGATGGCGTTGGAAGCGCTGCGGCTCGCATGCAGCGGCCGTGGGCCCTGCGTCCGCGGCACGGAGCACGACCACTCGATCTGCACATCGGCTGGCTCGACACTCGGCATCTTTCTGCAACGAGCACGGAAGTTAACGCCTCAAAACGGCTCATCAAGGAAGTGGCAATACGAAATAGAGTCCGAGCACTGCACACAATGAAGGATGAGCTCGAGTGGGAATCTCAGGGGCGAATCTGCTGAAGACAAGACAACTGCCGCAAAGAACGACTGTTCTCGGGTGCAGAGGCGGAGAGTGTGTGAGTGGAATAAGACGAGTGAGGACAGCCAGCTTTTTGCTCCCGTCGAGGATAAACCGCCGAGGGAATTTCAGGTGAAGAAGTGAAAAACGGGGCCCGCGGGTTGTCTGCCAAGGTCGAACGTCTCAATTAAGGAAATCCTCGCTGAGAGTGGGCGCTCTCTTCTCCTTGTGTCTCCTTGTGTGGAGGGCCAAAGATGGGGAGGATCGGATTGACGTGAGTGAATGCCGGGGTACGCCGCCGCCGCGCCCTCGATCTCCACAACCTTGAACCGCCTCTCTCGTCGATTCGTAATCAGTCACTCTCGGTGGGTCTCGACCATTCGAGAGAGAGAGGTGAAGAAGGACCAGAAGCGACGTTGTATCACCCTCGTTGTATACACGAAGCGGACACCTTGTGAAATGAGCGTGTGCGACTTGGTGTGTTCTTGCGCTTTCCGCGCAATAAGACTCTCGAGGAAAGAGGTGCGCGAAGGAGGAGAGGGAGAGGATTGTCGCGAGAGGAGCCCCGGACTTGCGCTTCTCCCTTTTCTTTTCTTCTTCTTCCCATCCACTGATGCGCATTCGCGTTCCCTCAGACGACAGCTCAAGGAACAAGGGAGAGGAGAGGGAACGCCGATGGACAGACCGGTGAGAGGGAGCGGGTTTCCTCGAGGTCTCGAGACTCACCGACTCAGCGGCGGCGGCTCGCTCGTGTCCTTTTCTCGGGCACCGCGCCGAGCACTGCTCTGCAGCTTGTTCTTCCATCGCTGAAGTCGGTCACTGCTGCCCTGAAACTGTTCGTCGTCCACTCAAAGAACGGTCAGCTATTTGCGAACCTGTGTGAGGTCGGCGAAACCCTTGGAGATGCGGTCGGCGAAGGACTCCTTCACCTTCGTGGCGAACACCTCCTCTTCAGAAGGGACCTGCATTAGCGGGGGAGAAGGTGGTGGCTCTTCTATGAGGTCCGTATGTTCCAAGACCTCCACCGTCTCCGTTGGCACCTGCATGTCAACACGTGGATTAGCGAGAAAGAAGGGCAAAAAAGAAAGCTGAAGGAGGGAATGCGGAAGAAGAGGCGCCACTCCAGTGGCACAGTCGGCCAGTAGGACAATGTTTGGGGAGTTGTGTGGGAGGAGCGCGCGTGTATGTGGCGGGAAGCCAGAAAGCAACAACGGCAACGCAGCTGGAAGGCTTGCGAGTGCAGGGCGTTAGCCGCTTAGAAGACACGCAGCAGCACAGAAAGTGCGACCAAGCCGGTGGTCGTATCGTCTCTCCATCTCTCGTACTCGCGCGCGGAAGCGCATCTGGCACTGCCTTTCGGCAGAAACAGTCGTCTCGCGCTCCCCCGCCGACTAGTGCCAATTTGCGACGTCTTGATGCTCGCGGGAGCACGAAAGAAAGTCGTGGGACGAAAATCTATGAGAACACAGCGAGGATAAACCGGAACGTGGCAGGAAACCATCTCACCCGAGGTGCAAACAAGCATGCAATTGAGAGGAAGAGGAAGTGGTGGAAGATGAAGAAGAAGAAGCTAACCGGTGGAGGCGGCTCGGTCGGCGGCTGTGGGACGGTGAGCTGAACGGTGGCGGCCACGGCCACAGTCTGTGGATCGTCCATGATGATAGTCTTGCGTGCCGACTCTTTTGAGCTAAAATAACTAGGAATAAAATGTGATGGTTGAGCTTCAAATTGTAAAGACCAAGGGAATAACACCATGAGAGGAGGCCCACTCACAGATGTCGGCCAAGATGGAAAGCGGCCAGCGAGCGGCGGTTCATGATGAGAGCCAAACAGTCGCCGCCACCACACGGGGGCGAGGGCTAGCTTTTTCTGCGTCCTCAACAGAAGAAGCGGCACGGCGGCGACTGTTCCAAGTGGAGTGGGAAAGGAGTTTTCGTCTGTTCGGCGTCGAGGGCCACACAACGAAAAATCGTGTGCGGAGGCTCGTTCGGAGAAGGCGGAAAGTGCGAGGCCGACGGTCACCACGCGCCGCGTGCTTGCTCCCGTCAGCAAGATGGAAGGCCGCCAAAGGGAGGGAAGAGGCACTCGACGCTTCACGCAGGCGTGAGAACCGCGAGACCGGGTGAGGTTTCGCCGCACGCTCTCGTCCCTCGCTCTTCAAGAGTCTCAAGCTGGTCGCCCGCCCCACTAACTAGCTCAAATCGCGGGAGCAAGAAAAAAACGGATGATCCACTTGTAAACAGAATGGGAACCGCGCCGCCTCCCCCAGCTCGATGAGGGTGTCCTCGAGAAAAAGCGGCTCGCTCTGAGCAAAAAGTGATACGGGCAGGTGTAGTGGAATACTCAACAGGAGATGTCTGATGCAGACGAAGACGATGGCTAATCTGGAGGAGACGTTTCGCAAGGGGGTTTGGACAAGGCCGAAGAGACACAAAGAAGTGGGCACATCCCGCCTTGAGACGCGGCGACGCATAGGGCAATTCTTGGGAGAGGGACGGACGCTCGATCTCCTCTTTGACCACCACTAACGTTGTGAAATTGTGGGAAAGCGTTCGTGAACCCCATCGACGATTGAGCGCACGAACGAGGCAAAATGTCAACGGTGCATTCCTCGATTGCGGAGTGGGAACGGCGGAAAAAGTTGTCTCACATGTGGTTGTTGCTTTGAACGAGCGCGTCGGCAAAGCACTCCATCGACTTCTTCTTGCGCATGATGATCATCTGGGTGCGCGTCGGCACCTCGTCGCCTTTCCTACAAAAGCGAAACATTCTCAAGCAAGCACACAGAAGTCGTCACTTTAGATTCAAGTGAGTGCGATGACCGTGAATTGGCTGCACATTCGAGAGACGCCCCGAGGGCGACAAGGTAAAGGAAGTGGCGGAAGAGTGCACGGTGAGCCAAGTGTCGCCACTTGTGCGGGTCTGTCCTTGAAGGCGGACTTACTTTTGTGAAATTGAAGTGTTCGTCGACTCGTCACCGGACGCCGTCGGTGACGTTGTCGCTGAGCGTCCATCCACCTTCACCTTCTCGATGTTCTCTTTGTCGAGTGAGGTTGATTTCTCGAGCTTGTGTATAACAGGCGCAGAGAAGTCGCGCGGACGCTTGAGCGGCGAGGTCTTCGTCGGCGAGGGCGGCGGTTTAGCGCCCGGAGGAGGCAGCTCCTCTTCAACGGAAATTATCGGCCGACTGAAACACGTATTGCAAGGTGTGAAATGATGGGCCATCGATGTAATGGGGCAAGGGGCCAGGTGACTCGCCTGGTTCGGAATATTCCCAGCTCGTTTGGCGGCGGCTCCTTCTGTGTTGGAGTGGCCGCCATGTTCTAGAATGTTTAGAGCGTTTTTATTGAAAAGTGATCATGACGACGCGCAAGTGACCCTCACGCACGCGAACAAAGACTGGGTGATAAAGCCCGACGCGAAGGTGAGTGCATGGGAGCCACCGTTCCGTATGCAAGGTCGTTGGAGAGAGAAGAGGCACCCTCAGCGCCCTCCTGTGTGCAACTCAAACCGCGAACACAGCAGGCGTCTCTCCCTCCTCAGCCAGCCCGATATACGCAAGTCGAGGCGCTCATGAGTCTCTCCTCGCTTTACGACGTTGCCCGACTCAAAATCGGAGGGATCGAGCGCGGAGGATTGTGGAGAAAGACGGAGGCACACGGGTTGCATAAATGAAAAATGGCAGCGGTGGGCCGGCCGACCTCAATAAGGACGCGGTCGCGGCGTAGTCGGGCTGCGTGGCGTCCTCGGCTGGGACCACCGTGGACCCATCTGGTTTGCATCCAGAGGACGACGTGAGATAAAGACCTCCGAAGAAGGAGCCGTATATCGGCGGCCGATCGGGGATGCGAGGCGCCGAGTGTGGCAGTCGACGACGCGCGCGATGATGCTCGCCTATGATTGCTGGACCGAAGACGACGCGCGTTTTGCATGTGTGAGGGAAGCGCGAGGAAGGCGCGAGGAGGCTCTTCGAGCCGCCGAAAACCCGTCCTTCTTCCCATTGCGGCTTGTACGAGGGAAGGGATGCCGAAGGCAAATAAAACACCTTTAGTGTTTCTCTCCTCTTTCAAAGAGCGCGCTGCAAACTAATCCTCTGAACGCTTCACGGTGAGAGCAAACAAATTCTACGCGGAAAAGAAAAGGAAATATTTGCTTGAGAACAAAAACAAGTGGAGGAGGCGAAAGTTTCAAAAGAAGTGAGGAAGAAGAGAGGGAAGGAAATGTCACTGAGAGTGGGATTTTTGGTGGCAGAAAGCGACGGAGCGTGAGACTCGCGGAGGGAGAAGAGGCGGGCGACGGCGGAGATCGGACAGCTGTCCCGAGTCGTCATTTCGTTCCGGACCCCTCACGTGTTTTCCCATGAACGAATCCACTTGACTGATCCAATACCGATTCGCGTCCGAGCACATCCACTTCCGTCGCCGCCAATATCCCTTAGGAATCGAGCGATTTGTTCGCCTAAACCAAAGGGGGCGAAAGGAAAAAGTGGGGAAAAGGCCTGTGGCCGAAAAGAAGAAGAAGACGGGTCAGCCGGACCCCTGATCGGTTTCGCCAGAGCGCTCACTGGGACTTCCCTCTCTGGTGTTACAGCATCTCTAACGGCCGGCTGGCCCCGCAGACCACCGGTGTTCAATCCATTTGGTCTTGAGTGGAGGCTAGCAAAGGAAGATTTGATCCGCTCCTCCTTCTGCATTACACAACACGGTTGCAACAAATCGGCCATTTGAATTTACAAGGAACTGAAAGGTTTCGAATTCTTTTGCTTTGGTTCATGGAGAGCGATACCATATGAAAATTCGCTAGAGTTAAATATAAAGTGACAAAGTCAGAGAACAAAGTGAAAAACAAGGATGAACCGAAGAAAAAGTTGCCCTCTCCAGAGGGCACTTGCCTCTTTGCTCCAGTCCGAAACAACGCCCATCAATTGTCAAGCCGGCAGTTGAAGACCACCACGCTGAAGGCAGAGTCTCAAAAGAAAACTTTCGAATTGGTCACGTTTATTACCAAGCAAGTCGTTTACCCACATCAAATCTTCAATTCAGCACGTAGTGCTTACACGTTTCAATTGTCCTCAGGAAGCAGAAGAATGCTAACAGCGTCTTCTTTGAAGTTGACCGCCGTCGTTTCCACGTAAGCTTCTTCCTCGAGACGAACCTCTTTGGCACAGCGTGCAGCTCGAGCGATGACTGACTGCGTCCAACGCGTCAGCCAATAGAGCGTCAGAAGTGCAACAAGTGTGAGCACTGCAATCGTTACTGTAAATGCATTCAGAACCACGCACCTGCCAATCCGAAGAAAAAGAACACAAATTTGGCAATCTCGACTCGGGTTCCATTTTGCACGTTGTTTGAAAGACGTTTAACAACCGAAATCTCAAGCCGAATTGTCAGAGTAAGAATGGCCAAAGCCAAGGCGAAACCACGCAGACCCTAAAATGTCATTCTTTCGGCGCTCTTATATAACGCACATGCCAAAATCGAACAGCTGCGAAAGAGCTCGATTCACACTGTCTGCTACACGACGACAACAGAAGAGCTGTATTGATGAGAATGGCAGGGGGCTGAAAGTCTTATCTCCCTTTTTTCCTTACCGCTAGTAGACCGAAGATTGCAAGTAGAATAATCTTTTCAATATTATTTTGATCATAATTCCAATTCTAAGAAATACGCCTTGAGACACTTCACAAACCTACCGATTCCACTGTAACAAGAACGGAGGCTAGAAGACCGAACCCAGAAAGCGCAATGTCAGTCACACTGATAAATGTGCAGACGTCCTGAAAAGAGGAAGAAAAAAGCAAACTGCCGGAGTCCTGGGTAAACAACCTGAACGTGTAGATGGCAAGGCGTCGCATAGTAGAAGGGATGGTTGGAAGACGTCGACAGTCGCCCACCGACGGGCATTGATTCACGTGAGCGGGACACTGGCAAGGCAGCGACACGTCATCGCCTTCCTCGCCTCGCGTTCAAGGCGATTGCTCGGAATTCCTGAATCAGACAATCGGGAAGCTTCCCATTTTTCTTATCAACGCGCATGAACAATGAACGAAATGTCACACCTGGAGGAAGGAAGCTCTCACAAAACAGCGAGATGTTTGTCGCGTTCACATTCCGCGGTCGTCTCCCTCTCACCTTTCACCTTCTTGCCAACTGTGCTTTCCCCTCGAGGGGGAGAGCCGTCCGGCCGGCATTCCACTCCTCGACGCCTGCCACAAAGCCGTCATTCCGGCCCCTCGCTTCTTCCTCCGTTGAACATTGCTCAGTTAACCTCTGTCACTGTGTCGCTCTTCGACATTTTGCTATTCTGCAAGTCGAATGAATGACTTACTTGGATCCCCTAGCTTTCGAACATGCTGCAATCTCCTTCATGTCAAGGTTAGACTCATTCGGAAGCAATTAGGCGACATTCTCGCAGGATGGCTTGTTAGTCGTGGCGATGATCGATGGCTTTCTAGCATTCTCGCTACTTTGGAATATGCTCGTTGACGTCGTTGACTCGGAAAGAAACCTCTCCATCTCGTCGGAACAGCTGATTGGCCTGGTCACTAGTTTTTCCGCGAGAAGCGTGCACTTGAAAAGATGGATGAAGCCCTCGATCACATGGCGGTGGTCGAGGAAAATAGAAATGAGCCTTCCGGCACTTATTTACTTGACGCCAGGTTGTTTTAGGTTGCTGCCAGCTTTCTCTTTATCACAAGTAGCATCGGATATCTCAGTGCCAGTTCCAGGGCTTTACTTCCGCGTCTTGTTGCCCAGGTATAGAGACTTTGTTTCACAATGGAAATGTTCAGGTTATTGCCGTTGTTATTCTTAGCGTCGGTTTGGTGGCATTGCTCGTTTACTGCTTCTTTCTTCTTTTCTCCGGGCACGGCGAGAATGTGGTTGTTCTTGTTGGTGAGGACCACTCTATAATAGTCCAAGAAGTATTTCTAGTGTGGATTGTGCTAACCTGCGAGCCGCTGCTTCTTATCATCCTTTGGGAATTCTCGGTTCTCCGTCGTTGCACCGAGTATTTCAAGCTACTCGAGGAAATGGAGCGCCGCCGTCAGGTACAATCGAATTACGCCCTCGAGAAAACTATGTTTGGACCCGCTCTCATTAGGAAATGAGCTCGACCAGAGGGTGCACGCCATCGCAGGTGTCGCGTATAAAGATCAAGATGTGCTTTTTCAGCACCTTCTTGATGTCGCCGTGCCTTGCGTGGATAGCCACCGAGGGAAGCCTGCCAACGATCCTCCTCCTTACTTCCCACAACGGTCTTCTTCCATTCAATTGGCCTGATTTATTTGCGGAACGACTGCTCTGCTCCTCGCTTTGTAAATATTCTTTTGCCTCCACTACACGTGTTCGAGGTAATTAGACTCTCCGGGAGAGCGAATAAAACGCGAAGAATGACCAGATGCTGATTTAATGGGGAGAGTTCATGTGAGAGATGATAGGAGGAGATGCACGAAGCGAGGAAATTGACGCCGAGCGACGAGGCGGTCGAGGGCGACTGGGAGGTGCGAGTCGCCTGCCTTCAGCTTCGCGCGCGCGCCCCCATGTGCTCCTTCCTTCTCCGAGAGACTCGTCGAGGGCGTCAATCGCCTCGGCGCTGGCCGCCACCTCGGAGTCATTGCCCGGCGACAGCCGCTGCCCCGTCGCTGAGGGTCTTCTATTCGCCACTCTTCCACGAGCCTCCACCGCCTCGTCTCCGTCTCTCTTCGTTGTTTACCTCCGGGGGCGCCGCAACAATTGATTTCCCTCGTGGCATCATTCTGAAGGAAGAAACTTGGAATTAAGAATCATCATTCTGAGAAAGGTCAACGAGGTTGCGCCCCTTAAACGAAACAGCTCTTCTCCGAATGTCTCTTCGTTTGGTTCGAAAAATCTTTGAACCCTTGCTATCGCCTCTTTTCATCTCAAACTTTAATGCTAAGCTCCCCCTAAGAGTCGAAAACGTGCAAAAGCGCGCGAGTCTGCTTCGTGTTTCGAGGAGTTTTCACTCGTGTGGGCTGCGGGACGAGTCGCTCGACGAGGAGTTCTACGCCCCCACCTTGACGCGTGTTCTCGCCGTCTATTACTCTGATGTCCGCTTCCAGTCCTTCGAGAGCAGCGGTCAGCCGCACACATGCAGACGCCGACTCCCCGGAGCGTCGACTCGCGCGGCTTTTCCTGGGCACTTCTCTACGTCCGGGTTCGCGAGACATGCTTCGGGCCACTTTTCTCCCTTCAGTGCACTCTCTTGATTATCGTGCTCTTCTACGTTTGCACAATCGCATTGGGCACATTTCTGCTCTACTTCGAACCAAAACTGCGTGAACGGCCAGCTTCAACAACGAATCAGGGCGATTTCTTTTTCGAAATCATCTGGCCCATATTGGTGAGCGCAATTCCTCAAGCACTCTGACCTCATCACGAGACGCTTTGCAGATATTGGATATCTTTCTGCTTTCATCCACTATATGGGCACTCATTTCACTACGGGCATCAGCACTCATTGCACCTCTTTTTGCCACGGTTTTTTTTCATTTTCAAATAAAACCGAATATTAAGGTGGTTGAACTGCTGATGATTGTGTTTTTGAATCTTCTTATTTGGGCTGAAGCCCTAGTCACGTGGGATTTCGTTACACAACACTCCCGTGTTGACAATGTCCCATTTCCGTCATATCCACGTAAGTCTTAGAGCACCTTGAAACAAACAACGACGTTCTTCCGGTCTTTAAGGTTACTTCACCGCGCTTTCCTTGCCGGCTGCATTGTTTTGCATTTGGAAGGGCTACGCGCTTCGGAGTTGTCGCAGCAAACTGCTCGATTGTGAGGGCCGACGAAAACGCATCAGGTAAGTCTCTTCTCAAAAGCGATCGAATTGCTTCGTCCATTTGTGTTTTTGACACATCGAGAGAGAGAGAAAAGCATTCGCTAGCCGGAGTGTGGGCTGATGGTGTTTGTCGGTCTTCAGTCTGTTGCCGAATGGGCAACCGAGCGCATCACGAAGCTCTTCGCTTCATCCGATCGCCCACGAACCCGTCGTCCTGCGACTCCTCAACGCCGACAACGCCTAGTGTCGCTCTCATCCCGTGTACCATATCACGTCCTTCATTACTCATCGAAATACGGCGAATATACAGACATTTCTTATCCTCACTCGAAAGCAGGGCATGATTCAGAGAAAAGAGAGAGGAAAAGAGAGGAGGAAGAACGTGGGAGGCCTTCTCTTATAAGGCGAAAGGCAAATATCCACATTGCCATCCTCTTCCCCGTATGAGCGGTGGGTGATCTCGAGTTCCTTGTTCATTCACAATTGCGTGGGAATCCTCTTGAATCGTTTCCTAAAACCTCTTATAATGGTGGAGGAGACATTTTGGCGCGGAGCTTCTGAGCGTCGGAAACGTTGTTGCCAACCAAGGATAGCTGTTAGGGTGAGTTCCGCCCCGGTTATAATTGCTCATCAACCCCCACAAACATCACTCGTAGTTTACTTGCGTTTTCTAGCTTCAACTTCTCGTGATCGTTTGTTGGTATTCTCTCTGCATAATCGCCGTCGTGTACAAGGTGCTGGATCTCGCTTCACACAATGCACAACTCTCACGAAGTGCTGCCGTCGCCGTCTTGCTCGCACTCCTGGTAGGCACTTCAGATTCACGGCCGAGGAACCTGGCACAGGTCGAGTCGGTGGTCATGCTGCACTGCCTAGCAATTGCACTTGCCAATTCCAGCTCGACGGCCCTCCTCCCACCGCTTTTCTTTACGGTTGTGTGCGCTTGCCGTATTTGTTTATTTACTAAAGTGCAGGTCTTCGAACTCCTGTTCCTCTTGGTCGCTGATCTCGTTTATTTCGTGCTTCAGAGGCTAGGCGCCACTAAGTTCCTTCAAGATGAGGAATGCCTCGGCCTCCCACGTTGGTTTTCGCTTCGTCAAAGAACAAATGCGTTGAAGTGGAAATAAACTTTGAGCCTTCTGCTTTCAGGCCATTCACTGCTCTTGTCGTTGCCCATCTTCGCGTTCTGTGTTTGGAAATTCTTCGCCTTGCGCAGCTGTCGTCTTTACTTTGTGAGGCTCGAGACATCGGCGGAAGCCTTTCGATTGGGACCCGCAGAACATGGATTTCGGGTTTTTAAGAAATTTCTTAAAATGATACTTCTAGGTGATACCATCTGCGCCAACTGAAGAAGGAAACTGTGGTCAAGAGTTGATAACATTTCATTCAACCGACGAAACAGTAAGAACTTCAAGCTAAGATAATGGACTCGGATTGTAAGTGCCGCATTTATTTTGACGATGATAAAGAGAGAGGAAATCGTGAGGGAACTTAATTGAAAATGGCAATATGTGGTGGGGGACAAGGGAGGCACAGACGTCGGTCGGGGAATGTGTCAAGTTCATTTCGCGGCGATGATCTGAGTCAAGGCGGAGAAGGGGAAGGAACTGGGCGCCGCCGTCCACCGAGGGCGAGTCGCTCTCCACCTCTTCTTCAATTCCTTCTTCGCCGCGGTCGCCCCTCATCAGGCACTTCTGATGCGATGAGCCGTTATTTGCTGTCGTCGTCGCCTCAGCGATCATCCCCTTTGTCTTCTTCTGACTGCTTTACCTTTTGTGGGACCGTCCATATCAAGGCAGGTCTCATCCTTGGAAAGAGACTTTTAGCCTTCAGGACGCGCTTCTCATAATAGCCTGCATCTTTCTCATTGTTGTGATATCGTTATGCGGAGAGATCCTCAGTGCCGTGCAAGCCCATGTATTAACTCAGCGAGCGACACAGCACTTCGGCTCTCTGGTAAGTTTGAGGAGTTTTAGCAGCAAATAAGTCTTGCAGCTTCTTCTCTGCTCTTTAACTCTCTGTATTTTGCACGCCTACAAATTGGAAAGCCGATTGACGCTCCTGCCTGTCATTGTGAGCACAGTGAGCATGCCTGAAGTGTCGTTAATTCAACTCGTCGCGTCAGGTTGTCGCGATAATCGCGCAGGTTTACGGTCTCGCCGACTTCCTCCTCATCAGTGCCAGCGGGAGAATTCCGCCATTGCAGCTCATCCGTGAGTCCAATCCTTCCGCTTCTAAGTGCGTTCTTAGTTAATACACTTTTGATCTTCCCTACCGTGTTCTTCCTGCTAATTTGGCAGCTCTCCATTCTCACACGGTGTTATTCGCTCTTCAAGTTGAATCAACAGCGACACCGCGACTTCCAGGTATGTGTCTATCAAGTTAATTGACTTGACACTTTCTGCTTTTATCTATGAACTTCCGGTGTCTCCCTGAATGCCTCGAATGCTAGAGCACAAATTCACCGAATTTATTATAGAACGCAATGTTCCTGACGGCACAGATGCTTCCACCGCCACCGTCATACAACGACGCCATTCGAATTTGCAGCGTGCCAAAGAATAATATCCTTATCGTCTAGCTTCTTTCTTTGTGATTTTCACTCTGATTCTCGGATGATGCGATGTGATGAACAACGGGCCTTTAGTTTTTGTTGATTTTCAATCTGCGTGTAGTGGGTATTTCAAATGTATCAGGAACTTATAAAATCTCTTCATTTAGCAAGTCAAAATCCATGTGGCAAAAGTGAAGTGCCAAGACACACGAAGGAGAACTACAGCTTGCTCAGCTCACGTCCCTTTTCGGCTAATGGCTTCATGTACTTGAGGAATGAAGGAAGTACCTGAACATTGCAAAACTGTTGGGCGACTTTGCCTTAGCCAACCTGAGTTTCATTCAGCGGACTAGCTTGTGCCCACTTGAGCAGATTCTCATAGACGTGTCCGTCACGGCGTCCGAGGACGGAGAGCAACTCCGAGTCAGAGAAGTCAAGGGCATCGACAAGCGAAACGGCGTTGGGTCGAACACGAATAAGCTGCTCGTAGAGCTTGTCCTTCACCTTGTCGAGGATCGGTCCGGTGATGTAACCATCCTGGATGCATATTTTGCTTTTAAGTATTTTAAACCTCGAAGAGATAGTGCGCTGTGTTGACGACTTCATAAGCGAGATAGAGTAGAAGAAGATCCTCAAGCGCAGCACGAGTCCTCGTGTCCTCGATTCGTTGCACGGTGTTGGAGAATGAAGTGGCAAGGAAGAGGCGCGTGTGAGCTCGAGCAGCCTGGCGACTCGTGGAGAGAACATGAAACACTTACGCGGTTGAGTTCAACGGCGTTGTCGTTCCATGCAACATGAGGAGCGCTGGTGGCGAGAGATTTCTGAAGTCGCTGCGAAGCCTGGAAGACACGACGACGAGCAGCGTGTTCCAGTGCCTCCAACAATCCAGAGGCGTTCACTTCCGAAGCAAGAGGGCTTTGCGATGGTCCCTTGCGAGCGAGATACTTGGTCAACGGCGACGCACTCTTGCCTTCCGTCACAGCCTGATGAGCAGCACGAGTAAGGTACCTGTAGCGAGGTTTGCCTCTTTTGTTGGGATTCTAGACTACCTTGCCAGTTGCTGAAGCATGACCATATTCTCGCCTTCGTATGTGCAAGCACCAACAGCGACTCCAAGGATGTCTGAAATACGAGCGGCAAGCGAATATCCATGGCCGCCACAGGCTTGTCGGCATTGATCAATGCCGAGTTCGGCCTCATAAGAAGTGATGGACTTCAATCCGGACGTGAGAGCGTGAAGATCGGCAAGCATGTCAGCCTGAAGGGTTATATAGAGAACTTCTGACTCACATTGAAGTTGCCGGCAAGAATTCCTTCAGTGACTTCAGTGTACATTTCACGGGCTTCAGCTCCAGCGAAGATCATGGCGTAGGCTCTGGCGAGGTTGGGCAGAAGGCGATGTTGCTGTGTTTGGTAATCGAGAACCTTCACTTCACCCTTGCTAAAGCCGAGTAGCATGCAAGAACTTGCTGCTTACCTTTTTTCCATTTCTCCTTGTCGGCGCACCGATGAATAGCGAATGGCGATGGTGAGAGCCTGGCCAAGCAAGTGACCCATATGTGCCGAGATGGTTGCTCTCACGAAGACCATTGTTCCATAGGCCAACGCGGCATGGGCTGGGCGAATGTAGCGACCGTCGGTCGTAACCTAGGAAAATCCGCAAATCTTTTGGTTTCAAACCTGTGCGTGACGCATCAACATGTTCTTCCTCGGAATGCGCACATGATCCATGCGCAAGAAGCCGTTATCGGTTGTGTTGTACGCCATCTTCGGTCCGATGTCGCCAATTAAGATGCCTGAGAAGCTCGATTTTGCACTGAAATCTTTGATTACCTTTGAGAGGCATGTGTGTGTTGAGATCACGAAGAGGGACGATGAAGTTGTGTGGTCCATGCGACTTCCCGTCGATGACCAGCTGAGCAACAACGATCGCATGATTTGCCGTCTTTCCAAGATTGCCCGGCCACCTGCAGATCAGTGGTTGAACAGGGTTGGTCCAGGGCCAAGCTACCCCAGTCGCTTTTTCGTGAGAGGTCGAAAAAGGGAGATCACTTTCGCCAGGTTTGAGAGAAGCTATTACCCTGGGAGTAGACAAGATATCCACTCAGACAACTTTTCCGAAGGTGTCTAGGAGAAGAAGCTATCGTGGTCAGGAGTTCGGAGAACTCTAGGAGATCTAA